>JAOSBM010141394.1:0-14602 GCA_027568955.1 Erythroxylum tenue | reverse complement strand
TTATACCTGGATAAGTCGACTTACAGGAGATACAAGTCGACTTATAGTACTGTATAAGCATAAGTCGAGTTACAACATGTGTACAAGTCGACTTACACTTACAACAAGCACACGACAGAAGCTACAAGGGAGAGGCATAACACACACACGAGACACGCTACAGTAGAGAGGAAAAATCACATAACAGGAACAAGGGGTGCAGCGAAGAGGGACGGTGCAGTCGAGGGACTTCACAGGTGTAGCAACTGGTGTAGGCGTGAGTTTGCGACTGCTGCTGTGGCTTGGAGGGTCAGCAGGTGTGAGGCACAGAATAAATCAACACACATAGTGGATTAGAAGCGTGGAGACACATTAAATGGTCACATCAAAGCTATAGTAGAGGGAAGAAAACATAGGATGGGGCTGAAGCAATTTTTCAGGAAATACCTATGAAGGACTAAACGTCTCGACACCGGTTCGGAGGTAATATCGACGCTGACAACCAGGGTTAAGTATTTATTTTATTATTTTATTGTTTCTTTCTCTTATTAGAAATTGATTGTGTCATCCTATTTTAATAAATTTGGGTATTGTATATGGATAATCGAATTTTTGTTATTATTCGGTTATTTATGTATGAATCTGATGGGCATTGTGAATTGATGATTTTAATGCATTCATTGAATTGTTAATTTAAAACCCATTGCTAGAATTTCAATATAATCCGTAAATGTTATGTTGAAATTCACGTGTAGCGACTAATGATTCGTAATGATTCCTAGAACATCTTATAAGCTTCCCCAGAATCTCGAAGTGAATCAAGGATCCTTATCAAAAACTATGGAATTTGGAATCCTATATATTCTTACTATCTCATCAATATACTTCTTGGATAGCACCTACAGAAAATCAGTTTGTCTAATTGCCAGAAAATGGGCTGACTTCGTCAACCGATCAACAATAACCCATATGGCATCATGCTTCCTACTGGTCTTGGGCAAACCCATCAGAAAATCCATGGTTACCTTTTGCCACTTCCACTCAGGAATGGACAATGGCCTTAACTTGCCTGAAGGTGCCTGGTGTTCAGCCTTGACTTGTAGACACACTAAACACTTACTTGCATGTTTTGCTACATCCCTTTTCATGTCTTTCCACTAGAAATGCTCTTTCAAATCTCTGTAGATTCTGGTGCTACCTGGGTGCATAGCAAAAGGCGCATTATGTTGGACCCCCTTTCCAGAGCCTGACCTCTTGCTCTAATACCACACATGTTGGGCCCTATTTCCGGAAACCAACTCTTGGACATCATAAAATGTGTGCTTGTTACCATGCAGGGTCAGTTTAGTGAACAGTCAATAGTCATCAACCCACAAGGGCGGCATGCCCCCACCAGTCAAACATCAAAACAAACTCATTTCTCCTTCTTCATAATAGATTTTTGGAGACTTCAAACCAGAATGTCAACTTTAATTCTTCAAAAAATTTGTTTCCCATTTTCATAAATTTCTAATGAAATAAAATCATTCAAATTGATTAAGAAATCTGAAAGTTATACATCAAATATTTTTTGAATGTCATTACACTGAACAATACAATATACTCAAATTCCATCTAGAAATTGAAAGTCTTATAGACTGAATTAAAACTCTATTTCTTCAAAAAATTGTATCCCTATCTCTCTAGATTATTTAGAAATAAGAATCATCACATTCGGAGCTCTATAGCTCAAGATATGCTTAAACAAAAATTCAAAGTGTGTTCATAACCCAGTCTTGCTCTCCCAATCGTCTCCCGTCACTTTCTTTCCATCAATCTTTTCAAATCAACAATGAAGACTATTAATTTTTATGGAGACATATAAAAATGTGTTAGGAATCCATTGGTTCAAAAATTAGGTCATTTGGAGGTCGGACGAAGAAGTTATGGCCAAAAGAATCAAGCATGATTATGTCCTCAATCATATTGTACCTGTCTTGGGACAATTCGTATAACTTTCACTAGAGATGTCGAATTAAGATCATCTTAGGATGGTTCCAATGAAGACTTCGAGATCTACAACTTTCATGAAGACACCAAAGAGAGGTCAGATGAAAGGCTTCAATCTCAGACCTATTTTGGGACAATTGGCATAACTTTCACTAGAGATCTTAGATTAAGGCCATTCTTGGACGGTTTGAAAGATGACTTCTAGATCTACAATTTTTATGAAGACACAGAAAATATATAGAGGGTCAAAATTGAACAAGACAAAAAGGCCAGATGAAACTAGACGAAAGGTCAAATGAAAGCTTCAGTCTCAAACCTATTTTGGGACAATTGGTATACCTTTTATTAGAGATATCAGATTAATGTCATGCTTAGATGGTTTCGAAGAGGACTTGTAGATCTAAAATTTTCATAAAGAAAATAAAAAGATATTTCGTCATCTATAGAGTCAAAATTGAACCAGACGAAAGGTCAGACAATACCAGATGAAAGGTCAGACGAAAGCTTCAGTCTTAAACCTATTTTAGGATAATTGGCATAACTTTCGCTAGAGATATTAGATTATGGTTAGTCTTAGACAATTTGAAAGAGGACTTCTAGATCTACAATTTTATGAAAACACTGAAAAGATATTTCATCATCTAGAGGGTCAAAATTGAACTAGATTAAAGGTCAGATGATATCTTGGTGCACCAGACAACGGCTTGGTGCACCAGACGATGGTTTATATCCTATACGACATCACTAATTTAAAATGATCATAAATTTCACCTCCAATGTTGAAAAACTTCATAATATATACCATTGAAAACTCAGAGGATAATATACAACTTTTTAGAAGATAACTTTGTCCAATTCAGCCTAGATCAATTCAGAATTTTCCCAAAAGTTAGAGCACAAAGTTTTCCCCTATGAAAACTGGAAATTTTCATTGTACCAACTTGGAAAGTCATAAGCAGAACCATTCAACTCACCAACTTTACTTAATTAACCACTTTAACCTCTACTTATTTGACTCCTCACTTACTTCTAATTCTCATCATCCATAATTCCTAATTTCTCTTCCCTAACATCTCACTTAAAAAATCATCCACTCAAATCGGTAATTTCTTCAATGCATATCTAATTCCGACTCAATATCATCAATACACAATTTATATTTCATTAACATCAAACAGTTTCTGACTGTTATTGCACTGAACAGTACAATATAATAAACTTCCATCCAGAAATTGAAAGTCTTAAAGACTGAATTAAAACTCCATTTCTTCATAAAATTGTATCCATATGTCTCTAGTTTATTTAGAAAAAAGAATCATCACATTCGGAGCTCCATATCTCAAGATATGCTTAAATAAAAATTCAAAGTGTGTTCATAACCCAGTCTTGCTCTCCCAATCGTCTCCCCTCACTTTCTGTCCATCAATTTTTTAAATCAAAACTAAAGGCTATCAATTTTTATGGAGATATATAAAAATGTGTTAGGAATCTATTGGTTCCAAAATCAGGTCGTTTGGAGGTTGAACGAAGAAGTTATGGCCAAACGAATCAAACATGATTATGCACTCAATCATATTGTACCTATCTTGGGACAATTAGTATAACATTCACTAGAGATGTCAGATTAAGATTTTCTTATGACGATTTTAAAGAGGACTTCGAGATCTACAACTTTTATGAAGTCACCAATGAGATATTCGGTGATCTAGAGGGTTAAAATAGAACCAGATCAAAGGTTAGAGGAAACCCGACGAAAGGTCAGATGAAAGGCTTCAATCTCAGACCTATTTTGGAGCAATTGACATAACTTTCACTAGAGATATCAGATTAAGGTCATTGTTAGATGGTTTGAAAGAGGTCTTCCAGATCTATAACTTTGATGAAGGCAGTAAAAGGATATTTTGTCATGTAGAGGTCAGAATTGAACTACACTTAAGGTCAGATGAAACTAGATGAAAGGTCAGAAGAAAGCTTCAATCTCTGACCCATTTCGGGAAAATTGGCATAACTTTCACTAGAGATATCAGATTAAGCTCATTCTTAGACGGTTTCAATGAGGACTTCCAGATATACGGATGGTTTCAAAGAGGACTTCCATATATACAACTTTTGTGAAACACTGAAAATATATTTCAACAAATAGATTGTCAAAATTGAACTAGACAAAAGGTCAGACGAAACCAGAAGAAAAGTTCGACGAAATCTTCAGTCTCAGACCTATTTCAGGACAATTGACATAACTTTCAATATAGATATCGGATTAAGGGTATCAAAGGATGGTTTCAAAGAGGACTTCGAGCTCTACAACTTTTTAAAGAACCGAAAAGATATTTCATCATCTAGAGGGACAAAATTGAACTGTACGAAAGGTTAGATGATACCTGAGGAAAGGTTAGATGAAAGCTTCAGTCTTAGACCTATTTTGGGACAATTGGCATAACTTACACTAGAGATATCTGATTAAGGTATTCTTGGATGGTCTGAAAGAGAATTGAACCAGGAGAAAGGTTAGATGATGTCTTGGTGCACCAGACGATGTGCACCAGACGATGGTTTATATCCTATGCGACATCACTAATGATCACAACTTTAAGCTCCGTTGTCCAAAAATTTCATACTATATACCGTTGGAAAGATCAGAGGATAACCTACAACTTTTTAGAAGACAACTTTGTCCAATTCAGCCTAGATCAATCTAGAATTTCCCCAGAAGTCAGAGCACAAAGTTTTCCCCTATGAAAATTGGAAATTTTCAATGTACCAACTTGGAAAGGCATAAGCATAACCATTCAACTCACCAACTTTACTTCAATAACGTCTACTCATTTGACTCCTCACTTACTTCTAATTCTCAACATCCATAATTCCTATTTTCTCTTCCAAAACATCTCACATATGTGTGTGTCTATATATATATATATATATATATATTTCAACAAGTCATATTCAAAAATCATCCACTCAAATCGGTAATTTCTACAATGCATATCGAATTCTGACTCAATATCATCCATACACAATTTATATTTCACTAACACCAAAAGATTAAAGTTTTACAAATCTTTAATGGCATTTTAAGCCACAATACATCATTGTCTAACAATCTCAAATTACAAAAGATACTTGAACAATTAAACTTGAAATGTGACTAAAACATTGTGCTTTCCCAAAACCAGCTCAAAATACAAAAATAAACAAATTTGGATTAATTCCTTTATGCTCTTGATCACTTGACCTCTTAGCTATCACTTAAAGGTGGGACGAAAAGGGGGTGAGCTTAAAGCTAGTGGGTAACAAGTTTAAAACGAGTAACATTAGCAAAACCTTTGAAAACATTCACTTATCATAGAAAATTCTGATCAAATCCATAAAGCACATGTTTCTCAAATTGTTATCATGTAGTCAAAATTCACAACTACAAAACATGAATGCATCAAACTTGTTAACATAACATAAGCACATCAGAATGGTTTGGGAGGTCCAAAATAGAACGTACTATACATTTCCATATAATGGTTCTGTGTAGCCGTGAACTTATGGGAGTTTGTGAAGGAGCTCCATGCCACTAACAGGCATGCGGGAGAAGTCTTTAGTTAAAGTACACTTAACTTAACTTAGGGGACCAGCACAAACCCACATAATATGTATTTGATGACTTGTAAAACATATTGCCCAAAAAGGCACATTTCGGAAACTTGATCTCATAAACTTAGTATCCTTTCAAAATCATTTTCATTTTTTTCATTTCATAAATCAATCACACAATTCATATACCAAACATGTAGCACTTTCTCAAAACATTTAAAGAGAAATAAATCCACATTTATGATGAAATTGAAATTATTAAACTTCTTTGATTTAAAGAAAATAGTATTGGCTTATTTACTTTATTATAAACATGTACCTACTTTGAATTCCTTACTTGAAGACTTGCTCAAAATGCCTCTCCTCTTGCTTCTCTTGCCTTTCTTGATTTCCTTCATCAATGGCAAAACCCTCCTTTAATTGAAATCCAATTGAAAATCCCACAATGCAAAAGTACTAAAATTGATTTTAGAATACGTAAACCCATGCATTTTCTAAACTCTAAGAACTAAAATCTTTCCAAAAATCCAAAAGATTCAAAATGATCTTACCTTGATTCTTCACTAAATGAAGAGATCTTTGGCTTAAATGGAAGCTCTTCTCTTCCTCTTCCTTTCTCTCTTCGTGAATCACCTCAAAATCTCTATTGAAAACCAAGAAATGATGAAACCCTAACTATCTTTCCTTCTTTTCTTTCCTCTCCACCGAAACCTCTTCTTTCTCTCTTCTATTTTTGTTCTTCTCTCTCAATTCATGTTTTACTTCTTCTTCAAAGAACAAGACAACATTTCTTCTTCCATTTCTACCCTTAATGAGTGTGTAAAGTCCATTTTGTCCTTCCTTATAAGCCTTACGTCTTTTATGCTTAAGTGTCTTGCCAAAAATACCCTTGAACATTCTTATAACCTTAACACTTCAATTCCATTTATCCATGTAATAAAATCCTACTAACATTGACATAATAATTAGCTCCAAGAACAATTAATGCAATAAACCTCATAATTTATTTAAATCATGCTTAATAATAATAAAAGAAATTTGGGGGCCAACATTTCTCCCCCTCTTAAAAGAAAGTTGTCCTCAAAATTCTTACCTGATTGATCTCCTCATATTAACAATAATGTCACCTCAAATTAAAAAATCCAATCACATAGTTGGATACTTTACAATAAACATAATGCATACACTCTTAGTAGCCTATTCTACAGTGCATGCTTGAGTCTCCGTTAGGGATATGACTCCAATATTCTCCTTTTGATTCATTACATAATAATTTTTTATTTGTTTTTTCATTGATCATTCCTAATATAAACTATCCAATCTGCTTAACCTAATTCAGTGAAATTCTTCTTTGAAAGAAGATTTCTCGCTACTATCAGCTATACTGTTCATGCAATATTTATCAATCAACTGTTATCATCATTGCATTATCAGCCATTCTTAGTACTTGAAGAAGATCAATTTATATCATTGTTACAAAGTCATCATGATCAAATTACCAAAACTCAACATAATTACTATCGCATATGCTTAGGTGTGTATCATCAAATTCATCCGATTTTGTCCATAGATTAATTTTCGACAATTCACCAATTTATATCTTACACAAATGATACTTTGATCTTCATTGGTCCTAGACAACATTTGCATTAACTCTTCTCATTTAATTCTTCATCTTTTTTCTTAATCTCGTTCATACATAAATTCCCATCTTATACACATTTCTAACTTTCTCCATACTACATTTCATTTCATTCATCCCATGAAATGTCATTTATGTCTATTTCATTTCCCCTTTACTATTTCCTCATTTTTGTCTCATTTTCCTATTGTCATTTTCTTCATCTTCCATATGCATATCCTCAATCAATTCAAAATTATTGATGCATATACACTTTGAAATTCTGACCTCCATTTCACTAATATCTTCTTGCGGTGGAGCATAACTCTTGTCGCATTAATCGAACAACCACTTCGGTTCTAACTTCCTCCTCTTAAGATCAAAACAAGGTTAGGTTTTCATTGCATTCTGCTTGTACAATATCATTTATACTTATATCCCTATATTCCTCAAACAATCCATGATAATACATTCAAATCTATATCACATTCGAGGATATATCACCGTAGTGCAATACTTATCTCATATTTAATAATACAACCACCAATACAAAAATGTTGAGTCTTTATCATCATATTTACCCATATAATATTTCTTAGTTCTAACATATCCATAAATTTTCATTTTCTCATATTCTGACATATCATCATGCTTCTAACTAATTCTATCATCTCAAACTCTTAACAATTACTCATGCGCGTAACTCAGACTAGGGATCAATTGCTACTGCCTGCTATGACACGTTCATGATGCCTGTACCTTGACAAATAATTCGAAAACGCCCATGTAAGATCTCAATTATGGGCTCTAATACCACATCTGTTGCACCACACTTGTTTCGGAGTCCAACTCTCAGACATCATAAAATATGAGCGTGTTTCCTTGAAGGTTATTTTAGTGAAATCTTGTAACAATCATCGATTCATCTTTATGCTCTGATACCATAACTGTTGGACCCCGTTTCTGGAGCTCAACCTCTTACTCTGATAGCACACATGTTGGACCCTATTTCTGGAACCCAACTCTTGGACATCATAAAATGTGTGCTTGTTACCATGCAGGGTTAGTTCAATGAACCGTCATTAGTCATCATCCCACAAGGGCAGCGTGCCCCCACCAATAAAACATCAAAACAAACTCATTTCCCCTACTTCAGAACATATTTTGGGAAACTTCAAATCAGAATTTCAATTTGACTTTTTCATAACGTTTGTTACCCATTGTCATAAGTTTCTAATGACACCAAAACCATTCACTTTGGTTCAAAAATCTGAAAGTTATACATCAAACATTTTCTGACTGTTATTACATTGAACAATACGATATACTCAACTTCCATCCAGAAATTGAAAGCCTTAGAGATTGAATTAAAACTCCATTTCTTCAGACAATTTGCATCCCTATGTCTCTAGTTTATTTAGAAATAAGAATGATTTCATTATGAGCTCTATAGCTCAAGATATGCTTAAAAAATAATTTAAAGTGTATTCATAACCCAATCTTGCTATCCCATTCGTCTCCCCTCACTTTCTTTCCATAAATATTTTCAAATCAACACTAAAGGCTAAAAATTTTGATGGAGAGAAAAAAATGTGTTAGGAATCTATTAGTTCAAAAATAAGATCATTTGGAGGTCGGACGAAGAAGTTATGGCCAAACTAATCAAACATGATTATGTCCTCAATCATATTGTACCTGTCTTGGGAAAATTAGTATAACTTTCACTATCTTCTTAGAACGATTTCAAAGTGACCTTTGAGCTTGAAAACTTTTAAGAAGATATCAAAGAGACATTCGGTCATCTAAAGGGTCAAAATTGAACCAGATGAAAGGTCAGATGAAACCAGATGAAAGGTCAGACTAAAGGCTTCAGTCCTAAACCTATTTTGGGACAATTAGCATAACTTTCACTAGAGATACCAGATTAAGGTCATTTGTGGACGGCTTTAAATATGGATTCTAAGTATAAAAATTTCCTGAAGACACCGAAAAGATATTTCATCATCTAGAGGGTCAAAATAGAACTAGACAAAAGGTCAAATGAAACCAGACGAAAGCTTCAATGTCAGACCTATTTTGGAAAAATTGTCCTAACTTTCACTAGAAGTATCAAATTAAGGTAATTCTTAGACAGTTTGAGATAAAACAGACAGATCTACAACTTTCATGAAGACATCAAAAAATATATTTCATCATCTAGAGGTTCAAAACGGAACCAGACGAAAGGTCAAACGTTGTCTTGGTGCACCAGACGATGGTTTATATCCTATGTGACATCACTAACTTCGAATGATCATAACTTTCAGCTCCAACGTCCAAAAATTTCATACTATATACCGTTGCAAATCTCAGAGGATAATCTACAACTTTTTAGAATACAACTTTGTCCAATTTAGCCTAGATCAATCCAGAATTTCCCCAGAAGTCAGAACACAAAGTTTTCCCCTATGAAAACTGGAAATTTTCAATGTACCAACTTGGAAAGTCATAAGCATAACCATTCAACTCACTAACTTTATTTAATTAACCTCTTTAACCTCTACTCATTTGACTCCTCACTTACTTCTAATTCTCATCATCCATAATTCCTATTTTCTCTTCCATAAGATCTCATTTATGTGTATATATATATATGTCAACAAGTCATATTCAAAAATCAATCACTCAAATTGGTAATTTCTTCAATGCATATCTAATTCTGACTTAATATCATCCATACACAATTCATATTTCATTAACATCAATAGAGTAAAGTTTTACAAATCTTTAATGTTATTTCAAGCCACAATACATCATTGTCTCAAAATCTCAAATTACAAAAGATACTTGAATAATTAAACTTGAAATGTGACTAAAACTTTGTGCTTTCCCAAAACCAACTCAAAATACAAAAATAAGCAAATTTGGAGTAACTCCCTTATGCTCTTGATCACTTGATCTCTTAGCTGTCACTTGAAGATGGGACGAAAAGGAGGTGAGCTTAAAGCTCGTGGGTAACAAGTTTATAACGAGTAACATACGCAAAATTTTTTGAAAACATTCACTTGTCATAGAAAATTCTGATTGAATCCAAAAAGCACATGTTTCTCAAATTGTCATCATGTAGTCAAAATTCACAACTACAAAACATGAATGCATCAAACTTGTTAACATAACATAACCACATAAGCACATCAGAATGGTTTAAGAGGTCCAAAACAAAACATACTATACATTTCCACATAATGGTCTTCTATAGCTGTGAACTTATGGGAGTCCGTGAAGGAGCTCCATGTCACTAGTGGGCAGGAGGGAGAAGCCTTTAGCTAAAGTGCACTTAACTTAACTTAGGGGACCACCACAAACCCACATAACATGTATTTCATGACTTGCAAAACATATTGCCCAAAAAGACACTTTTCGGAAACTTGATCTCATAAACTTAGTATCCATTCAAAATCATTTTAATTTTTTTCATTTCATAAATCAATCACACAATTCATATACCAAACATGTAGCACTTTCTCAAAACATTTAAAGAGCAATAAATGCACATTTATGATGTAATTGAAATCGGTTCCCTATTATAAACATGTACCCACTTTGAATTCCTTACTTAAAGACTTGCTCAAAATGTGTCTCCTCTTGCTCCTCTTGCCTTTCTTGATTTCCTTCATTAATGGTAAAACCCCCTTCAATAGGAACCCAATTGAAAATCCCAGAATGTAAAATCACTAAAATTGATTTTAGA
This sequence comes from Erythroxylum tenue, assembly GCA_027568955.1. Taxonomy (NCBI): domain Eukaryota; kingdom Viridiplantae; phylum Streptophyta; class Magnoliopsida; order Malpighiales; family Erythroxylaceae; genus Erythroxylum; species Erythroxylum tenue. Next base: position 3,698 of record JAOSBM010141394.1, on the reverse strand, counting down.
ATACTTAAACCCATGCATTTTCTAAACTCTGTGAACTAAAATCTTTCCAAAAATCCAAAAGATTCAAAATGATCTTACCTTGATTCTTCACCAAATGAAGAGATCTTTGGCTCATATGGAAGCTTTTGTCTTCCTCTACCTTTTTCTCTTCATGAACCACCTCAAAATATCTCTTGGAAACCAAGAAATAATGAAACCACCCTAACTGTTTTTCCTTCTTTCTTTCCTCTCCACCGAAACCTCTTCTTTCTCTCTTCTATTTTTTTTCTTCTCTCTCAATTCACGCTTTACATCTTCTTAAAAGAACAACACAACATTTCTTCTTCCATTTCTACCGTTAATGAGTGAAAAAAGTCCATTTTGCCCTTCCTTATAAGCCTTATTGCTTTTATGCTTAAATGTCTTGCCAAAAATACCCTTGATCATTCTTGTAACCTTAACACTTTAATTTCATTTATCTATGTAATAAAATCCTACTAACCTTGGCATAATAATTAGCTCTAAGAACAATTAATCCAATAAACCACGTACTTTATTTAAATCATGCTTAATAATAATAAAAGAAATTTGGGGGCCAACACTTATTGTATAATCCAGTTTCTCCTTATTAGAGCACTTCATCTAAAGCAAGACTCTCTTGATCCTCTTCAACCATGCTTCGGCCTCTTCAAGATTTGTAGTACCATTAAAATCTATAGCTCCGTACTTACGAAGCTTATCATACTGTCCAGTCCTCTCCACCGGAGCTTACATTGGAACTTGAGACCCTTGTCCCATGGCATAAGTGAAAGTCTGAGCAAAGGCTTGAAAGAAATATGGATCCATGGGGTTTACTTGAGGCATGGGAGGAGGTGGTGAAGGCATCTCATGTTGCACACTAGATGCCTCAGAATCTGGAGTAGAAGATGTCCCCGCATCTTGTGGGACATAGGGTTCGTCCATGCTCCTTTGGCGAGAGCGAGATCGAGTCATAGCTCCTCGAGTTCTCTTTCGAGGCGAAATTTTCTCTCCTTCAATATAAAACCATTTAAAATTTTTAATTCATGTAAAACAATTTCAAATAAAGTAAAACAATTCAAATCATATAAAACAATTTCAAATCATATGGAACAATTAACAAAAAGGCAAGTTATTCATTTAAAACAATGGATGTTCATTTCATGTCTTAACTACCCATTTTACCTAGGATACTCTTAAACCTAGTCCCAACCCTGGACCCAAACCTAATCGCTTTGATACCAAACTTGTTAGACCCTATTTTTGGAGCCCAACCTCTTTCTCTGATACCATAACTATTGCACCCCGTTTCTGGAGCCCAACATCGAACATTATTTGATTTGTACTCCCAAGTGCATTTTTGTGTGTGAGCATATCCTTGAGAAACTTCACATACTTAGGCATGCACTCCAATGCTTCCACCAATGACAAGTTAATCTGATGCTTCTTTAGCTTCTCCAAGAACTTGGAGAAATGAGTGTCTAGCAGATGTTGTCTCACCCTTTATGGATACGGACGCTTAGGCTTGTAAGGTGGTGGTGCAACATATGGCCTCTCTTCTTTTTCCTCTTCCTCCTTCTTCCCTTCTATCTTCTTGCCCTTCTCTATTATTTGACTCTCCTATTGCACACTTGGTTCTTCTAGTTGCTTACCACTCCTAAGTTTGATTGCCTTGACTTGTTCCTTTTGGATTTGCCTCAGTGCTACTTAGTAGGTTACCTAAATTTTTAGAACATAAGGTAGTAGCAAGTTGGCCTACCCAAATCTCTAAATTGTGGATGGATGAAGCATGATTCTTCAATATTGAATCCTGGCTTACAAACATCCGTTTTTGGTACTCTTCTTGGATTGCAAATTTAGAGTTCATCTAGTTCATTGCATCCATCATCCTATCCATCTTGCTTTCCAAGGCTCCAAATCGATTTTGTTGAAATCCGGGAGATCCTGGAAGTCTTGTTGGGCCACCTGCGTTATTAGCACTCCAAGAAAATTTTGGGTGATTTTTCCACCCTTGATTATAAGTGTTGGAGTGTGGATTGTTACCTCTTTATTGCAGTTGGACCAAGTAATTTACCTGTTTTGTGCCGCTGGCTCATAAAAAGAAACACTATTATGCAATGGTTTTCCTGCCCACATAACTCATATTGAGTTTGCATAGTATTGACTGTGGATGAAAAAGCTCCTTGCATATTGTTCAACTTTTGTGTGAGAGTGATAATCTGGGCTTGCAAGGCTTTAACATAATCAATTGGAATCATGCCTTTTTTTTCCTTTATGCCTTCCCTACTCCTTTCATTTGACCACATGCAAATGTTACTGGCCAACTCCTCGAAAAGACCATGAGTTGTCTTAATGGTTTTCCTCATCAAAGACCCTCTAGCAGTTGCATAAATTATCGTTTGATTCACTCCATTATAGAATGTCTGGAATAATAACTCCCTTGGAAGGTTGTGGTGTGGGTAGCTTCGTTGCAATTCTTTGAACCTCTCCTAAGCTTCATATAAGGACTCCCCGTCATTTTGCTGAAGTTTGTAATCTCCTTAATAATCTGAGTAGTCTTTGTCAAAGGGAAGTACTTGGTGAGGAAGGCTTGGGCCACTTGCTTCCATGTGGTAATCTAAAATGCACTAAGTGAGTTGTACCATACCTTGGCTCGATATTATAAAGTGAATGGAAATAGTCTAACCCGTATAGCATCATCAGACATCCCTTGAAATCTAAAAGTATCACATATCTCCAAGAAGTTTGCTAGGTTGGCATTGGGATATTTAGTTAATAAACCATAGAATTGAACACTATTCTAGAGTATGTTGAGGAGTGCAGGCTTGATTTCAAAATTGTTTGCTTAAACTACAAGCCTTGCGACCCCTTGTGGACTAAATCTGGGCCGCATGAAATCCATCAATATCGTCCCCTCCTAGTTCTCCTTCTTTCGCCATATTCCTTTGTACTGCCACTTGGCACTAAGCTCTTCTTAGCTCTCTTATTGGACCCCATTTTTGGAGCCCAACATCGGACGCGGAACCCTGAAACCTGAGTGTGAAAGAAAGACTTGGCAATGCAAACTTTGAAGAAAAAGCTCCACGGAAGCAGAACCCGGCGACGTCGCGGAGCCTGGAGTCTCGCTGCGACGTGCATAAGTGAGGGCATACGTCGCGACGTGTACTTAAACGTTCATCGCGACGAGCCAGCAAGGCATGCGTCGCGATGAGCAATTAATTCAACGTCGCGACGTGCCAGCAACATAGCCCTCGTCGCGACGAGCACTTGTCGGTACGAGCGCCCCGACCCCCAAAGGCTTAAAGTAAAACTTAACATGATTCTTAACCACTAAACCGACATCAATCCCAAACAAAATAAACTCATACCTAAATGCATGCATTCTTCGAAAATCTGAATGTAAATTTCATCAATAACCCACGTAAGATTTTTACAAAGCTTTAATGGCATTTCGAGCCATAATACAACATGAAATCCAAGAGCCAAAATACAACAGATACTTAAAATGCGGCTAAAGCCTTGAAGTCTCAAAAATCTAACAAAAATGAAAAAATATGCCACTTTGGAGTGATGTCGTACCCTTGACCTACTTAATCTCCTCACCTGTTTAGGGGGAGTATAGAGGGGGGTGAGCTATAAAGCTCGTGGGAACAAGTTTATATTAAAGAAACAAGAAAAAATGATTTCAAAAACTCATTGCC
>JAOSBM010141317.1:0-14623 GCA_027568955.1 Erythroxylum tenue | reverse complement strand
TATTTCTCTTATTTCTGAATACATGCATAATCATGAACAGTTCCTTACTTAGTCAAAAAGATTCGGGGCCTAATAATGAGGCTCTTTCCTTTCACAATAAGGGATAGAGCTAAGGCATGATATCATTCCCTAAGTCCCGTAAATGTCACAACTTGGGAGCAGTTGGTGTGTTCCTTCTTGGATAAGTAGTTCCCTCTTATGGAGACTATAAAGCTGATAAAGGAAATCACGTAATTCCAACAAAGTGATGGGGATTTATGAAGCATGAGAAAGGTATAAGGATTTGCAAAGGAGGTGTCATCACCACAATTTACCTAAGGAATTCCTAATGCAGACCTTCTATAATGGAGTCACTCCATCCACCTGAGGCATAATAGATGCAACATTTAGAGGATCTTTTATGAGAAAAATGAACCAATTACTTTGCGAAGTGGGAAGAAACTCGAACAACTCACAAAGCCCAAAAGTGCACCCCACTCTACAAAGAAGGATAAGGAAAAGGAGAAAGATGTGGACATGTACGAATACCCTTCGTATGTTGCTCCTTCACCATATCCACCCAAAATTCCAAACCCCTATTGACTCAATAAGGGCAAATTAGATGCATAATTTGTGAAGTTCGTATAGAAATTGAAGACTTTGAAAATAAATCATTCTTTCGTTGAGGCTTTGGAACACATGCCCAAGTAAGGTAAAATTTTAAAGGACATATTATCGAAGAAGCGGGCTTGGGAAGAGAACCAAATGATAACCGTAACTGGTAGTTGTAGTTCCATAGTCACCAATCAAATGCCTTCCAAGCTGAAGGATCCAGGGAGTTTCACAACACCTTGTGTGGTTGGTGAATTTGAATTCGAGAAGTGCCTATGCGATTTAGGAGCAAACATCAATCTTATGCCTTTGTCAATATTAAAAAAATTGGGACTTGGTGAGGTCAAGCCAACTTCGATGCTAATCCAGTTGGCTGATCAATATATTAAAAGACCATTTGGAGTGGTGGAAGGCATTATGATGCAAGTGGACAAGTTTGTTATTCCTGTGGACTTCATTGTTCTTGATTTCGAAGAAGATAAGAATTTTCCACTAATTCTTAAAAAACCTTTCATGAACATAGAAAAAGCATTGATTGATGTTTATGAACGTAAATTGACACTTCGGATAGGTGAAGATCAAGTGGAGTTCAATATGAACAAGGTTTTGAAGATTCCGCAGGAAAGTAGCGCCTGCATGAAGATTGACATTATGGATGAAAGTATGCAAGAGCAAGTAGGAAGCTACTTTGCAGAAATTAAATCAATAGAAGTAGAGACAGATAATGAAGCTAAGAAGGCAAACGAAATTGAGTCTAAAAGAGATGATGAAATGGAGGAGTTAGGTGTTCATACCCATCAAGAAATGTTACGACAAACCAAAGCATCCATGCCACCCTCCATAGAGAAACCATCAACCCTAGAGTTTAAGCCTTTACCTACACATCTCATATATACCTTTCTAGGTTAAGATCAAACTCTACCCGTCATCATTTCCAATCAACTAGGTGGGGAGCAAGAGAGTAAGGTCGTAGAGATTTTTAGGAAGCGGATAAATGCCATGGGATGGAAAATATCTAACATTCGAGGTATAAGCTCAAATGTTTGCATACATCAGATAAACCTCAAAGAATGAAGTAGGGAAGTGAGGGAATGCCAATGTAGGTTGAACCCTCACACAAAGAAAGTGGTCAAAAAGGAGGTAGTAAAGCTTTTAGGTGTTGGTATCATATACCCTATATATAATGAACCACTTCCATAGTGCATATGCCCAAACATCCAAAGGATATTCGAGAACATACCCTACGAGAATGGCACGTTGGAACAATCATATTAACTTATTTAAGGCATCACACATTTCACAAACATTCAAAATGATTAAATCTTCCCATTACATTCACAAACATAAACTTACATTGTGTCATTACAATTCATAATTCGTGTATATACATTACATAACATTTGAGAGTTTACTACTCTATAAAAAATGTACAATATGAAATGGGATGCTAACTGAAAACATTCTAACTAGACTCCTCAGATATCAGCTGACCAAACCTCTGAGCCATTCTTGTTCCCAAAATGATAGTACTAGAATTCTACTAGATTGCTTTAGAAGCTAAAACTCCCTTGTAACTGAAAATCAACATTACAATTTTGATGAGCTTGCGAACTCAGTAAGTGAATCATCATCGATGTGGTCACTCAAGTCAGAATATAAATATCACAAGTATATAAGAAAGTTCAACAAGTATATCACCTCATTCACTAGCAAATCACACATCATATTTTACTATATTTCAATAAGTACAACATGTTTACAAACATTTCATATCACCATTTCAGAACAATCCAATAATTCATCTCAATCATTCATATGATACATGTAAAGTTATAAATATGCAAATAATTTTCATTTTACTTTATTGAGACCGAGCGCCTATTTACTATCTCGTATCCGTTGTGGATACCAGGCTCATTTCATTTACTATCCCGTACCCATTATGGATACTGGGCTCATTATTAACTAAGTCTGTGGCTCTTTGTGCATAATCCTGAGCTTAAAGCTCTTTCTCATGTTGATCACTCTGGTCATATCTCCTTTATCTGATCATGCATATCCATGTAATGAGATGCATCATTTCACATAATATGCTTTCATCACTTTTCATTCGATGTACTCATGTCATGTATCAAATTCTTCGGATCTAAGATCTGGCATTCACCATTCAATTTGAATCAAATAAATATTTCGTGGATAATCACGCAATCAACAATTGACATTCAATTTGGAAACACTTTCATATATAGTCTCGAATATCAAACTCCTCAGACCAACAATGTCAAAAATTCTAGCAATCATATAAGTAACAATTCAATAACTGAAATTGAACCAAAAACAAATCAATCATAGTGAGAAATATCTAGGTTAAATCACAGTACCCTCTAGAAAAGCTATTGCCTTGATGATCAACTTGTGCGTCTATAGTCATGCAATACATATATAGTGCACAAATCACTAACTTGTTTAATCATATGAATATTCAGTCATGCATATGTATAAGTGTCATGTTCAATGCATGCTCAATTGACTTTTTGGGTATGTATTCCTATACATAGATCTTGACAATTCAATTTGTGCTTATACATCCTAAGGCCATTCAAACATTATATTTTGTATACTACCATTTTACAATCAGGTTTGTACCTTTAAGTTAGCTTGATTCACTCCAAATTTGTCAACCATACTTTACACTTATCCTTGAACACTTTCATGATCAAAAAGCCTCTTATAACACAGATAAAAAATTGTTACTATAAATCTGGAATTTTAGCAAGCTAGATCTATACATTGACCAAACTTTTTTCCAACAATATATATTCATACATTTACCCAATTCTCATTCATAATTACCCCATGTTTTTCAATGCTTATTCATCCATACCCTATACACATTGCTCATGTCCTTAAGATCATGTTTGCATTAAAAGAACTCATTTATTCCTTTAACAAATCATAATTTCCAGATTTGAACTCAACCATATAAAAACAGTCCATTCTTTAGGTTATGACATCAATTAAATACATAAACTTATCATGCTCTTAACCAGTTGATCAAGCAACAATCTAGGCTCGTTCCTAGCCTTAATCAAGTCCAAATATACAAATTTAGAGTGAAATTTCTCAGCTGTTTGGACATGTACACAAGGCTGAAATTAAAATTCGAGAATTTCTCATCGATATCACTAATTTGTGTAACTTTACTACCTTCAATACTTCACGAATTTTACAAGCTTAGAGATATCATTATCACCTGAAATTTTCCAGATTTCATGTCCTTTAAGGTTGGTTCATTTAAGGTTAATTTAACTTCCATATTGGTTACACTAAGGCTTACAAAATTATGTTCACTTGTCATTAACAGTCACTTTTTACGAACACACCTACAACTATAATTTTCTAGATTCAACAACACTTAAATAACACCTGTCTTTACCATGAATCCACCTTCATTTATACTTCAAATCTTAACCTAAATCATCCATTTAACAGTCTATAACCTACTATTTTCATGCATAAAAAACAAAACAAAAAGTAACCAATTCATCCAACACATTCCAGCACAACATCATCATCAATGCCACATGCATTCCATCCCAATTGAATCATCATAAAATTTCTATTTCAACATGCCATAGAGATTAGAATTTCACTTACTTATTTAGCTCAAGTTTCACATCAATGATCAAGCTAACTTAGCTCTCCATGCATGCAAAATCATCTAAGTATAAGATGGAAGTAAAATGATTTTAGGAAAGGAAAAATGATGATAACAGATTATAGCTATCTTTGAGCAGATTTTTGTATGGATCTTGAAGTGACTATGAATGAAATTGAAGCAAAATTCAGAAGTTGTGAGGGTGTGTGAGTGTTTCGGTGGTGAGAGTAAAGGAAAGAAGAAGAATGAACATAACAAAAACTATCCCTGCAGTAGCTTAACTCATTAGGTTCTAGGTGTCACTACTATACAATGGCGTTTGTCACCTATGCATGTAAGTCATTTGTCATCTCCATAAGCTGCCATCTGTCACAATTATACTAGGCCATTTGTCACTCAATCACTACTGCCATTTGTCACTTAATTTCCTATGCCATTTGTCACTTAATTTTCCATGCAAATGTCATTCATTTTATAGGCTTAGTCATCCTAAATTTTCATGTGTCAACTTATCTTGCCACTTGAAATTTTTCCTAGACTAAATGTATATTTTAATTCATCAATTTTCCAATTGTAATAAGTAATTCCAAATTTACTACTTGTAATCCATCAAACCAAAATTTGAGACATAAGCAATATACAATCAAATTATATTCATTTTAAACCTTTCATACCCCGGCATATGTCAATTGAGTGCAATTTTCCTAAATCAACATTTATGTGTAGATATATGCTCATGTTATGCATGTGAATGAAATCATATCCCAAATGTACTAATTCTTTCTAATATACTGCAATTCATATGACTATCACTCTAATCCCTCAATAGGTTAGGAAACCGACTGTTACACTATATTTGATAGCAAATGGGTCAGCTCAGTACAATGTGTACCAAAGAAGGGTGGAATGATCGTAATGGAAAGTCAAAGTGTAGAATTAATTTCAACGAGAGCAGTCACAGGATGGAGAGTGTGCATAGAATATCGTAAACTCAACAAAGTGAATTAAAAAGGACCATTTCCCTCTCCTATTCGTAGATCAAATGATAGAAAGAGTGACGGGTCACTCATTCTACTGCTTCTTAGATGGTTACTCGGGGTATAATCAGATATTCATCTACCCGACGACTAAGAAAAGACCATGTTCACATATACTTATGGTACCTTTGCGTACAAAATGGATTCCTTTTGGGTTATGCCATGCCTTAGGTACATTTCAAAAGTGTATGACGTCTATCTTTTTTGACATGATTGAAGATATTATGGAAGTTTTCGTGGAATATTTTTATATCTTTAGAGACTCTTTTGAGAAGTTTCTAACCAATTTGGACAAGGTACTCTAAAGATGTGAAGAATCACATTTAGTGTTGAATTGGGAGAAGTTCCACTTTATGGTATAGGAGGGGATAATGCTTGAACACAAAATTTCGCATCAAAGATTTGAAGTGGATAGAGCGAAAACGGAGGTTATAGAGAAACTCCCACCTCCAATCAACGTTAAGGGCATGTGGGCATTCCTAGGCCATGCTAGGTTCTACTGTTGCTTTATTAATGATTCTCACAAATTATGACCCTTAACAAACTTTTTAGTCAAGGATGTGAGTTTCCTCTTTGATGACAACTATTTATCTGCATTTAAACAATTAAAGGAGGCACTAAATTCAACACCAATCTGAACTCCACCCAATTGGACAATCCATTCGAAGTCATGTACGACGCTAGCGACCAAGTTATAGGTTGCGTATTTGGCCAAAGGAAGGAAAAAGGTTGCATGCAATATACTATGTAAGCAAAACACTTACGGGAACTCAAGTTAACTACACCACCACCGAAAGTAGTTACTCGCAGTGGTGTATATATGTGACAATTTTTGGTTGTATCTTTGTGTTGGCTTATTCGATGGGTGCTACTCTTACAACAGTTTCACATAATGAAAAATTTCCTGATGCTGCTTAATAGCATGTCGACACCATGGTTATCAACTATCGTAAATTTTGTCGCTAATGATAAGATTCCTTTTGACCTGTCATATCAATAGAGAAAACGATTCTTACAAGAGTGCGTTTGATATTTATGGGACGAGCCAATCCTGTACAAGAATTATGCTGATGGGTTAATAAGATGATGTGTGTTGGAGGACGAGATGTTGGACATATTAACACAATGTCATGAGGCATACTGTGCTGGCCATTATTGAGCAAACAAGATGGTAGCTCGAGTACTCAAGTGTGGTACTATTGGCCACAGCTATTTAATGGCAATTAAGCTTTCGTGGGACAATATGATTGTTGTCAAAGGCTTGGCAACATCTCCAAAAGAGATGAGATGCTTTTATCCAACATCTTAGAAGTCGAAGTATTTGATGCATGGGGCATCGAATTCATGAGTCCCTTCCCATCCTCTATGGGGAACATATACATTCTAGTGGGAGTGGACTACGTATCTCACTGGGTCGAAGCAGTGGCATCTTTAACTAATGATGGGAAGGTTGTACATAAATTCATCAAATAGTTATTCAACCAATTTGGAGTGCCAAGAACGAAAATAAGCTATGGGGGAAAACATTTTTATAATAGATCTTTGACGCTCTCCTAAAAAGATACACAGTCCACCATCAAGTTGCCACACCTTATCACCCGTAAGAGAGAGAACAAGTGGAAGTCATGAATCGGGAAATCAAACAAATTTTACAAAAGACGATGAATAGTTCTATGAAGGACTGGGTATTAAAGCTAGATGATGCTTTATGGGCTTATTGAATTACTTTTAAAATGCTGATCCGAATGACCCCCTTTTGACTCGTATATGGTAAAGCTTGTCATTTGCCTGTAGAACTAGAGCATCGAGCATATTGGGCAATGAAGGACTTAAATTTTGATTGGAAGCAAGAGGATGAGAGACGACTTCTGCAACTAAATGAACTCCAAGAGTTTCGTTGCAATGCGTATGAAAACGTCAAACTTTACAAGGAGAAGGGGAAGAGATGGAACGAATCTCATCTTAAGCAGAACAAATTCAAAGTGGGAGATGTAGTTTTGCTATACAATTTAAGGTTAGGGTTATTCCTATGGAGCCCTTGAATTGGAAAATACAAACAAAGAAACCTTTAAGGTGAATAGGCATCGTTGCAAACTTTATCTCGATGGAGCAAGAAGAGGAAGTATTTTTTTTACCTTCAAAAAATTGAAAGCACTTGTAAGGATGCAAAGTCAAGCTAATGACCATGAATTAGCACGTTTGGTAGTTAGATTTCTCTTTGGAATGTTAGAATTAGTTATTTCTTTTTCACAATGAATGGGAATGGTGTGGAAGGGAAAAAAATGAGGTGATGGTGCAAATATAAGGTATGGAAGGAACTCGGGAGTGACACGAAGGAAAGAATCAAAAATAGGAAAGGAGTGTGAAAATTCCCAATGTCATGATCGTGACCCATTTCTGAACCTTCTCCTATGATCATGGCTGGTGTAAAATGGGACACGCGATTTTCATGTCATTTTTTTTTCCAATTTGACCACTCCTTTCTCCTCCCTAACCTATATATTGACACTTACCCTCATTTTTCTCACCCACACCACTCTCTTCGCTCACTCTCTAGTAACCAAACTCTCAAATCCTCTCCCTTCTCTCTACAAAAGTCTTTATCTCTCTACATTAATCACACCTCTCATTCAAATGGGACTGATATTTAAGAAAATAGTCAAGCACGCTCAACTAAAGGGCAAGGTTCAATTATTAGGCTGCGGAAAAAAAAACAGACTGTGAATTACGAAGCACCTTTTCGATTTACATAGAATAAGAAAGTAACCAGCTCCAAACCCTTAGTTTGAAAAAACTTGTTGTGCCTTAATATTTGAATTTTGAAATAGGAGAAACAATTGGATTGAGAGAAAAAGTTGAAAACTTAGGAAGCAGAATTCAATGGGAAAAGTTTATGCGTTTTAAATTTGTTGTTTAGGAAGAACTCTTCTTGAAATTCTTCACCTCCCTCCAATTTGAGCTTAGTAACCTTAAGGATCTATGGTTTCGATTGTGGGGTCAACTATATGAGTTAAACTATGAGATTTTGTGCGAAATATGGGGATTCACATATTCAACCATAGTGAACTAGCACGATGATTTATGTGCCACATGTCATTGGACCGAACTGACTAGGCTGGAGAATTTTGATGCTAAAAATGAGCATAATAACACAATTCCTAGTCTCAAAAACTTCTTGTTACACAAGTTCATGTGTTAAACAGTGTTTGAAAAAAGCGAAACTAACAAGTGTTCGGTGAAGGAACTTTTCTATTGTGGTGCATAAACCATAACATCCAATTTTGCACCTCCTCCCACATCTTTAACACTATTATTGCTACTCTGAAAAAGAGAAGCAATAATCTAAGCATGGGGTACTTGGCTATGGCTATTGCGAATTATTATGGTGTAATTGTGATGGACTAACTGTACATTTTCTGAGTTCCTTAACAGTTGTCACTTGATGAGAGTTGAGATCTTGAAGTCCCATAATATGGAACTTCGAGATTTTTGCGCAAAATATCATGTTAAGAACAAGGTGGGACAGGCTAGTTCGAGCTTGGCGCCACCACAACAAGAGGAGGAATCAATGATAAGTGTAAATTGTATCGTGTTTTAGTGCATAGTTTGATATGTGTTTAGCCATTAATTCAATCATTTAGTATGAGTTTAGGTTAGAATCGTGTTAGTTTGCTAATTATTTATATTTTAAGTGTGTTATGGCTTAATACATGTGTAACATCCCATTACCTACGGGAAGGTTAGAATTGTAAATATGAGTGACCAAAGAGAGCTTTGAAAGCCATTTCATGCTCATGCATAATATGACATTTACATACACATGAATAGTGAATTTTTCTGCACATAAAAATAACTGTACATGCATTCATGAATAATTCTGGGTATAATTGTTAATAAAGGTGATTATTATTGAGAATTGGTCTTTTTGTATTGAAAATTGATTTGGAGAGTGTATTTGTTGATTTAGAATTTTTGGAGAATTTTTGGAAAATTTTCTGAAAATTTGGGGTAATTTCTGGACTAAAAAAAATGCCAAGTGACAAACAAGTGTTAAATGGTAGTAGAAATTATTGTCCAGTGGCAAAGAAATCTTTTTTCTAAATGAATTAGGAATTATTAACAAGTTCCATAGAAATTTTGGGGGAAAATTGGAGTAGAAATTGAATTTTGATTGGAAAGAAACCAACCTAAGGCCTTAAAAATGAGACATGTGGCAAGTGACAAGTGTCACTTGCCTAACCATGTCTTCCACGATGGTTTTAAAATTAGAAGGCTTAATGATCAAATATAGGTCTTGAATTATTTGTACTTGATATATTGAGTGAATTGGGTAGTTAATGATGAGGAAATGTAATGAAAGAGATAAAATAGGTAGAAGATGAGTTAGATGTAAAATCTTGAAAGTTTGAAAATCTGGAAATTTTCCTTGAGTATGCTTCAATGTATTAGCCATAACTTCTTCTATAGTTGTGCAATTGAGATGATTTTTAGTTTGGATTAAACTAGAGTTGTTTGGCTACATTTCTTGGGAAGACATTGACTTTTAATTTTTTCTTTAAGAGTCTCAAATCTTGACATGAATTGAGGAATATGAGTGCAACAAAAGTTATAGATGAATGTTATGTTGTGTTATGTTTTGGGTGTGTGGGAATGCACTATATTTGGGTGTTTATGATCAAGTGGGGAATATGAGATGTGCATGGAGGATGTTGAGTTGAAATTGGATATATTTAAAGGAGTTATCCATAGAGATGATGATTTAAATGAGTTGGGATTTGGTAATGATTTGTGTTTAAATGGTTATGGAGTGATAATTGCTTAGGAATAGGTGAATTTGGGATGCTTAAGAGTGTATGTAAGGTTAGAATGGGTTTAGGACCTTTTGGAGGAGTTTTGGAGATGAAAATTTTAGTTAACTCGAAGGTTACACGGCCTGCCCGTGTAAATTCACACGGACCGTGTGTTTTTGGGCGCAGGGACACTATTTCACCTGAAGGTTATACGGCCTGACCGTATTGGATCACATGGTTCGTGTGTTTGGACCCATAAAACGACAAAATTTCAATTTTTAGTTTGCATGAAAGTTTTATCCCTAGATGTCCTCTTTCTAACCGTCTAAAAATGAAATCATTCCGACATCTATAGTGAAAGTTATGACAATCGCGCCAACATAGGTTCGTTAGGAGTGAGGACATGAACATGGTTGCTTCTTTTGATCATAACTTCTTCTCTAGACCTCCAAATGACTTGATTCTTAAAGCAATAGATTCCTAACACATTTTTCTTACATCTCCATGAAAATTTTTCGTAATTGGTGTTGACTTGGAAAAGAGTGAGCGAAAGAAAGTGAAGGAATCCGTTGTAGAGTATGAACTGGTGTGTTTTCACTGAACATGTTCGGGTATTTAGGTGATATCTTGATCTTTGGTCATCTGAATGAGATGGTTTTTGATTTGTAATAAAGTAGAGAAATAGGGATACAAAATATCTGAAGAAGTCAAATTTTGATTCATTCTCTAAGATATTCAAATTCTAGATGGAAAATGTGCATAATGCACTATTTTTGTATGTGAACAGTCCAAAAATGTTTGAGGCATATCTCCCCATTTACTAAACCAAATTCAGTGATTTTGGTGTTAATAGATTCATAAGACATAGGGGAACACTTTTCTAGAAGAAAGTGTGACCAAATTACCTTAATTTCACCTTCTTATTGAACGTGAACGATAGACCCGAAAGTGTGTGTTTTGGAAAAATTGAAATAAGTCAATGAGCAATAAATTGTAAGTTTAATAGTTTTAGTGAGGCTTAAACCTAAGTATAAGTATATCTTAGATGAGTTTTGATATGGGAATGATTTTTTGATGAAATTTATGGAATGATACCCAGGATTGTCATGAACATGCATCGTACATATTCCATATACACACATGTGCATAAATGAATGCTTATAATTGTGCAAAATTATTAATGTGTGTGCAATGTGTGTATTGCATAAATGGGTTGTGCAGGTTAAAAGTCCGCATTCAGGCGTTTCTAGAATTTGGAAGCAAATGTTAATCTGGAGTGTACTGTGAGTAGACCGAGATGGTCTCACTTTATTGTTTGTTATTTGAATTTTGTATTAATTAACTACTGAAATATTATATGAATGTGACTGCTTGTGTTGGTTTCTGGACAGAAGGTCCGATGAATGTGTGTTATGAATGAAATATTGAAGTGCTCATTGAATGTGAATTGGATGAACTAAATGTACTTATTTTGATTGTTAAATGGGTTCTGATTGTGCATTTGCATGTGAATGAAATTGTGATTTCTCAACTCTACTGTTGAATGTCGGACTACGGTCCGATGAAATGTGAAAGTGAGTGAATGGGAACATGCCAATGTGATTAATGCATTTCATTGCATGAGTGTATGAAATATAATGGCTGTTATGACCAGAGTAGCCAACGATCAGAGCTTAAAGCTCAATGAGTGAAAATGAGCTTCGAGCTCAAAAGTGAATCAGAGCCTTAGGCTCAACGTTTAACGAGCCCTGTATCCACCAAGCGGATAAGGGACAGTTATTAATGAGCCCTATATGGGACAGTTTAGGCACTTGGTCACAACAAAATAACAAATGAAAAGTGGGTCTCATGTACACGACATATGCATAGTATGAGTGATTATATCTACTGAATGTGAAGTGTGAAATGTTGTGAATGTGATTATATGTTATGTGACTGGGTGAGCCATCGATGATGGTCACTCATTGAGTTCGCAAAACTCACCCAAAATTTGCAAATATTTTTCAGGACTCAGAAGAATACCCCGTTAGGCAAACGAGAGTATAATTACTACATGCAAGGGAAGGATAGAGGTCGGGATCAGTTTGCGTCTGCATTATGTCTCTTTATTTTCGTACTGAATTGTATTTTTCGCAAATTATTGTATTTTGTGTATTTGAGTATATTTGTTCTGTATAACTTTCCGACTGGAAAAAGGTTTTGCAAAGGAGATTGATCAAAGTGTAATATGTTTTGTTTTTGGAATGGGCTAATCAAAATTCTGATATTTGAAAAATGTTGGCAACTCTTGTAAATGAAAATGCTTTTGAATAAAAGTGGGCCCAAATTTTCTTATTATTGATTTTCGCGTACGTTTGAAAAAAAATTATACTGAGTTTTTGACTGACTAAGTGATCTAGCACGCCACCCTCACGGGGCACGGACTTGGATATCACCCATCGATGTTGGGTTCGGGTCTTACGGGAGTGGGGTGTTACAACAAGTCTTTGAGCTTAAATATTATGTTTTTTAGGTACCTTGATGTATTTGCTAATGTTTCAGGGTCAACATCAATGAACAAAGGAGTTTCGGAGCAATTCGGGCCAAAACAGTGACCCATGATCGTGGCATGTTAGGCCACAATCATGATAGAAGCCCAGGGAATGGCCCACGATCATCGCATGTCAGGCCACAATCATGTCAAAAGCCCAGGGAATGACCTATATGCCACAATTGTGATAGAAGGCTCAGATATGAGCCACGATTATGGCCTGCGACGGGCAAACACGCAGATACTCAAGAACGTTAAGTTTTGAGAGATTTTTTGGACCTTTTGGACATCGGAAAAGCCCTAAGGTTGTTCAAAATACAAAAGGATATTTAAAGAACAACAAAAAGAGGTAGAGAAAAAAAGCTTTTGCTTCAGCCACCTTGAGAAACCCTATAGAGAAATCATCGAGAGATAGTGGAAGAGAAGAAGGAAGAGAGAAGAGGAGAAGAAGCTGACTCGACGTACTTCCCTGATCAGGGGGTTCCTGACATCACTGCTTCCCGTCATCATTTAGATTGTATTTCCTGTTTAATTTTAGTTTGATTATTATATAGAATTGGATTGAACAGTTGATGATAGGATCTAGAATGTTGAAGATGGTTTAAAGTCACTTTCGAAATTTTATTCTTGAATTAATGGAAATCTGATTGTTGTTTATGTGTTTATTGGATCTGTTGTGGTTTGATTCTATGATTGCATAATTCAATAATAAACTGAGATGGTGAATCGAATGAAAAACAATTAAATTGGACTAACGAGAGTTAGGTGATTTAATAGAACAAGAATAGAATCAGATCAAGAAATTTGCAAAGAGAGATCTTGCATAGGTTTCCGAGAGTTTATTAGAGAACTTTAGAACTAATTAGGGTTTTGGATAGCTTGTGAATTGAGAGATTGCAACCTCCATAATCTGATTAGGGTTTATGATTTAGAGTTAATGGTTATAACTCGAGAAAGAGTAATCAACCCTAGGATAGTCTAGAACCAACAATCCAATAATTTATAATTAGTTAGGTTAGCAATAAGGATAGGCAAAATTCCCTTTCTCTCAATTGGTAATTTCTTTCGGTTCATACTTGGGTGTGTTGCAAATTACTTAGTAATCAGTATTTTCATGTTTGATTCTTAATTTGATTGATTGAATTAAATTCTCATATTAGTTTTGTGCACCTTGAATTTCTGTTATTTGTTTCTAGCCTTAGATTTTAGGATTATATTAACTCCCTCCTCGTGGGATTGATACCTTTGGTACTACGCTAACGAACAGTGAGCTTACTGATTATCGAGGGTTAATAACTAAAACTTACACATAACAAGCACCCGATCAATAAACTAGTGAAGGGTCTGGAGAGGAAGAGACAGCTGGATGGGAGAAGATACTCAGTGCAATTTTAGACACTAACAAGGAAATTGCAAATAATGTTAAGGTGTTGAAGGAGATAGCGAAGGAGTATAGATGACAACGCTAAGACATCCGAAGCATTCACAAATAATTCGCTGCTCAAAGTGTAGAGATTCCACCTCCAACACCATCACCATCACCACCTTAATTGCAATGTCGAGTTTTTATGCTCTAACCCTTATCTTTTTATTTTTATTTTGTCCTTATGTTTTTCCTGTTATTTTGTTTTATTCCCACCTTTTGTGTTATTTGTTCTTCTTACATTAAGGACAATGTGTTGTCCAAGTGTAGGGAGGGTTGTGGGCATTGTATGTTTTTATTTTAAGTGAGAATTTTATATGTTTTATGTTAGCCTTGTTTAGGTTGTCATGGTGTGAATTGTGTGGACGTGTCAATGGCTAGGACTTAATGGAATCGGTTTAGCTTTGATTATAGTCTTTTAGGTAATAAAGATTTATTAGCTTGTAAAATTAGTGTCCTTGTTGGGCCCCGATTCGCAATAAGCATATTTAAATTATCTGACGCATGTGTAAATTATTTTGAGGTTTAATTTGATGATTTTAAATTATGGTTGGAATAAATTGAGGATTTATTGCCTAAGTTATGATTTTTTTT
>JAOSBM010141247.1:0-14642 GCA_027568955.1 Erythroxylum tenue | reverse complement strand
ATCCTACTAACCTTGACATAAATAATTAGCTCCAAAAATAAATCCATCAAACCTCATAATTCATTTAAATCATGCTTGATTCATCACGAAAAATTTCGGGGGCCAACAAGATGTGACATAGCCAGTTTGGTAGGATTTGACACATAGTCCATACTCCAAACCAAGTGGGGTATAAAATGGTAAAGGGACGAATTACACGCTAATTGACTATAGAAAGGTTCATAGGTCAGATAATTAATTATCGAAGAGTTCGTGTGTTAATCCACTTATATTCCGGTAAATTAGCATCTTGAAACCCTTTATTATTTTCTTGAATTAAGAGTTAATTCAAGTGCCCAAAATAATCGGAAACCTAATGTTCACACGCATAAAAGATTAGATGAAAAACAAAATGTGTATGGTTGTTTTAAGTAGTCCACGATCGTGACTGAAGGTGAGGCTATCATTTAAGTAGACCATGATCTTGCCTCATTGGCCATGATCGTGACCGAAGGCTCGATAGGTGATACGTAAGTGAGTTCTTCACTTATGTATAAGGAGCTAACCAGTCAAAAACCCACTTAAGTGAGAGGATAAGGGGTCTAGAAGAGTTCTCCAGTGAGAGAGAAATGTTCTTGAGTTTTCTTCATGTAATTTATGCAATTGTTGCATGAATCTAATTGCACGCAAGATATTCTTGATCTATCTCTCCATTTGAGCATTTACTTGACCTCATTAAGTTTGGTGCTCTAACCACCCTTACACACTGCTTATTCTTCATCTTTGCGTGTTCTTGGGTGATCAAGGAAGGGTTTGGTGTTTGCTATAACCCAAATAAGGAGAAGAATCAAGAAAGGAGGAGTATCAAAAAGGAATACAAGTGTTTAAATTTCATGTTCTTATGATCTGTCTACGCATGCATCTGTGTTTTTGGAATTTCGGGGAACTAATGGGTAGGAATTTTGATTTCGACTCTTCCGCTGCATTGTCATGCAAGTGATACATGAATTCATGTCTCCCCTTAACAAAACCGGTTCTTTATGTGAGACTCACTAAGTTCCCAAATATGTTGACAATGATTATAAATTATAATGCTTATTCGTAATTAAAATTAGATAAATTTAAGCCCCTTTTAATTTATCCTTAATTATCCAATTAAGCAATTTATAATCATAGATTAAGATTGAATTCTAGCAACACATCATGACCAACCAAATATTTAGGAATGTCAAAGTGGTTTTGACTAGCCTTTTCATGCATGATTTTTTTGTATAATTCAATCATTTCATCATACAATGTTTCAATTAGACATAGAGCATGAAATTAATGTTTACTCTATTTTGAGTCCAATCATATTAGTTCTCCACCATCAAGTATTGATTCAATTAATAATATTTGTAAACTATTTATAAAATGCCATTCCACCTTGTTAAGGATTTCCTGAATCAATACTAATCAAGAACAACAAAACATTCTCCCTAATTACTTTAGGATGATGAATCCTATCTTGATCACTCAATTACCTCCATATAGTTAATGTTACTTCTAGTGACTACCAACTAAATGACCTATGATTAGAATAGGTCATAAGTAGTATCAAAACATAGCAATCCTTATACAGGATAACTTTAGAGACCTCAAGTCAAATGATCACTTATACAATCAACACAATGAGAATTTTCATATATATAGACAAGTAATGTTTTAAATAGATTTCTCATATAGAGTCTATTTAGAGAACTTGTTCTCTAATTGATGTTTGTTTAATTGTTGATATATTGAATACTTTAATTCATATATGATTTTAGGTACAATTTGGAAGCAGATAAATTAAAGTGAGTCGAAAGTACTGCATTTGAGTTAATTTCTTAAAATCAATTTTTATTTGTCTTTATAGAGCAAGAAAAAGAAAATCAGAGCAAGAAGTGAACAAATTTAGCCCAAAAGAAGTGGAGCCATGGCAGCTGGAAAAATAAGGTGGATAAAGAAAAATATCAAAACGACTGTGGAAGCAAAGCAACTGAGCAGGCAACGTCTAAGGAGCTGCATAAAATGACATTGCAAAATGTTGGACCAATTGGCTAGAAGAAAACGGTAGAGCATAGAGGATAAAACGCAGATGTGTGGAGACAAAACGCAGACAGTGACATACCAAAAACGCAAAGCAGCGTAGCATTGGGCGTTTAATGAAAAAGCTAGACAGACAGCTACAACAAGCGGGGGGAGGGGGGGTGAGGCTCGGAGATTAGAATCGTGAATAAGAAACCCCCCCCCCCAATCTTATTCTTCCCACAAGCAAAACGGTGAAGAGAGGCGCAGGAGAGGAGAAAGGATACGACTTGGAGCTGTTGTGGCTTGGTTGAGTGGTGCGAAGAGAGCTACGGCAGTGAGAGCAGAGGGGGCCGTGAACGCTGGACCAAGACATAAAACCTTATTCGTCCCATCAATGAACAGTGGACAAGCAACAGTGAAGAAAAACAATAAGAAGCTTAGGCAGTGAAGGAGAGACGCAGGGAGCTTCGGTAGGGTTAGTAAAATGGGGGATGGAGCATTTTATAGGAAGAGATTCATGAAAGGCTAGACGTCCCGACATCGGTCTGGAGGTGACATCGACGTCGATGACCCAGGTTAAGTATTTTTTTAATTATTTTGTTGTTTCTTTCTCTCATTAAAAATTGATTGTGTTATCCTGTGTTAATTGATTTGGGTATTGTGTATGGATAATCGGATTTTTATTATTGTTCGGTTATTTGTGTATGAACCCATTGGGAATTGTGAGATGATGATTTTAATGCGTTCATTGAATCGTTAATTGCAAACCCATTGCTAGAATTTCGATATAATCCGTAATTATTATATTGAAATTTAAGTGTAGCGACTAATGATTCTTAATCATTAGAGATAACATGACCTAGGTTAAATGATGCATCGTATGTGGTTATTGCCTTGATTAATCAATTTTCCTATTCGTAATGCTACTGCCTAATTAAATCTAGAAATTGTATCCTAAGTTATTTGGTGGTCATGTTTAATTAATGATTGTATCTTGATTAAACAAAACCTAAGGAAAAACTCGGTTAATTGTTAACCTACAATTAATAATTGATAGGAGAGGTTAAAGAACAACAAATTAATAAAATATGCTTAATTAGGGTGTAGGCCGAACTTGGTCCCTACCGAATTTCCCACTTTTATCATTTTTTCATGTTTTCTTTAATTTGTTTTTATTAGTTAGTTTTATTTTATTTTCTTATTCCAAAAGCCCAAACCCCCTCCCCGTTAAGTCTAAACACCGGTTAATTTCATTTCATAAACTTTACACACACTCTCTGTGGGATCGACCTAGACTCACCACTGCTATAGTAATAGGTCTAGTTATTTTATTTTGACTAGCATAACGACGCGTGGTCAATTTTGCGTCATTGTCGGGGAGTGTGATGTTTTAGTTTTTGTTTGTGATTTAATTGGTGTTTTGTATATATTTGTTCGTAATTGATTTTTTCAGTTATATTGTGATCTTTTCATTTTTTATTTCGTGTTTAAAAAAATTCGATATGGTCAAAAGTAATTTCTTTTATAACTCATATTCTCAATCTTATAACAATGTTTGGACTATTCAACCTAACTTTTGTTATGGATGGGATAATCACCAGAATTACTTCCATGATAGTTTGCAGGACGCACAACAATTCTTGTACAAACCAGAATTTTTCTATCACGACTTCGGTCTATCTCTGGAAGAGTTGATTAATATTTTGAAAGCTAATACTTTGTAATTGCAGGAGAATACTCTACAATTCCAAAAGGATAGAGGGCAATTTCTAAAAAACACGTGGTCTAATGCCCAAGATTCGGAGAGCCAACACGATTCAAGTGCATCTTTAGAAGAACTTGTTAAGAATCTAGATGCTAACATTTTGCAATTTCAACAGGATATGTTGGACCTCGAACTTTTCTTAGAAGTTAGAACTATTGAATGAGAAATTTTTGGTGATTAGTCATGAGTAAAGAATAAATAAATAAATAATTTTGAATTAGAAATGATAGACAAGAGTAAAGTAGTGATTGAGAAATGTGGATAGATTCATGTTTTGTTTTGGTGTTTTTGGTGGATAAGAGATTTTAAAATGGGAATAATTAAGGTGAAAGTTAGAAGTAAAATCAAAGCAAAAATGAATTTGAATATGTGTAATAAGTTGATGAAGGATATGTATATATGTGTATGTTCTGTTATTAGTGTTTATGATTACTCATGGACTATATTTTTCTTTATGGATCATATTGATTTGAAATGGAGTCGAGAATGGGGAGTAAATGAAGTAGAAAAGGTGATCTTGGTATGAGTTGTGGTAAGGAAAGATTTTGAAACAAATGGGTAGTTGATCTGGAAAATATTCACTGAGTATACTTCAGTCTTTTAGCCACAACTTTTTCTTTAATTATCCAAAAGAGATGATTCTTGATTTGGATTAAATTAGAAACATATGGCTACATTTCTTATGAAGACATAGAATTTAAATTCAGTCTTTAAGAATCTCAAAATTTGTTATGAAGTTGAGAACTGGGTGCAGTATATTGGTGGAGGAATGTAAAGTTCATGTTCTGAATTCAGGGGAAATTCTGGATTGATCTATATATAATTAGGCAAAATTTTCTTCTAGAAAGTGGTAGGTATTTCTTTTATCTTTCCAACGGTATATAGTATAAGAATTTTGGACATTGAAGTTGAAAGTTATATACTTTATAAGTGGAGATGTTTAGGAGTATGGATAATATCGTCTGTGATGATGTCATATTGTCTATGATGACGCCATATTGTCTGTAAAAATGTATCGTCTGTAATGACATTATACCATCTGTGATGATGTCATATCTTATGTAAAATGTATCATCTGTGATGACATCATATCGTCTATATTTGACTTCTGCTTCTTCTATATTTGACCTTCTGCTTCTTCTATGTTTAACCTTTTGTACACTATAGTCTAGTCCATGTTTGACCTCACAGATGATGGAATCTGTGTTTGAGACCTTCATAAAAGTTGTATATATTGAAGTTCCTTTTTTAACCATCCAAAGAACACCTTAATCCGATATCTTTAGAGAAAGTTATGGCAATTTTCCCAACTCTGTATCGTATGATGACGTCACATCGTCTATAAGTGACGTCATATCGTCTAATCCTATTTTAGACCTTGTAGATGATAGAATTTGTCTTCTAGGTCTTCATAAGTTGTAGATCTTGAAGTTCTCTTTCAAACCATCTAAAGAACACCTTAATCCGATATCTGTAAGGAAAGTTATGACAATTTTCCCAATTCTGTATCGTTTGATGACGTCATATCGTCTACAAGTGATGTCATATCGTCTATTCGTATTTTTGACCCTGTAGATGATAGAATTTGTCTTCGATATCTTCATGAAAGTTGTAAATCTTAAAGTTCTCTTTCAAACCATCTAAAGAAAACCATAATCTGGTATTTGTAAGGAAAGTTGTGACAATTATCCCAATTCTATATCGTCTGATGATGTCACATCGTCTATAAGCGACGTCATATCGTCTGTGAGTTTAATACGAAGGTATAAAACCACTTGAAACATTTAAAATAAATAAATAAATCTCCACATTTATAAATTAATCCTTAATATTACCATATGTTTATATAACAATCCTTATTAATGACTTTTCATGTGGTAATGACTATTTATAGTATATGAAAAATCTTAGGACGTACATTACTAAATTTTAACTTGTTAAAGTCAATATGCGAGTACTTATTAACAATAAGATGTAATTTATTAACACTATAACGTTAATGAATTATTTAAAATAATTTTGCATTATTTTTATGACTTGAACCAGTCAGTAGAACACAAAATTCATAACGTTGATCCCATAAGCAATTTATATCAGAAAACCCATCATCCATATTTCATACGAAAAGTGGATGATTGAAACTATTCCTCTTTATATTTGATAAGACAAATTTATTCTTAGAAATTATCATCTACAATATGATGTCAAGGTAACATACTAAAAAACATTATTATGATTGATAGTGTTCATAAATTTTGGCACTATCAATTTCTGTTATGAATATAACAGAAATCACAAAATATTAAGTTAATTACAAAATAACACTTCTCATATTACAAATGGGAAAAGTATTTTTATTAAAATTCATTTTAATCAATTTATTGTCAAAATTTATTGATAGTGTTAATGAATTTTTATTAAAATTCATTTTATTCAATTTAATTCTTTAACTTTATAGTGTTAATAAATTACATCTTATTGTTAATAAGTACTCGCATATTGACTTTAACAAGTTAAAAAACATTATTATGATTGACATTAAACCGATATCGATTTTGATATCAAAACCGATATCGAAATTCTTAAAAAAAAACTATGTCAAATTTATAGATTAAGATAAATTGAAGATGTTTGACCAAGTGAGGTTTTAACCCATAATTTTAATGATAACAAAAATATATTATTACTAATGTTTTTAATTCTTGGTGATATAAATAGATTAATATGTGAAAGATCATGCTCATTAGTATGGTAAAGTGAGCAAGAGAGCTAAATGAAAAATCAAAGGATGAAGAAAACGAGTAAAGTGAAGAACATATGCAATTAAAGTACATAACAAAAAATAAAGAGGAGTCTAAGTATATCAAGATTTAAGAAAATTATCTTCTTAAAATGTTTGTAAGGTTTTATCTTCACCCGTGACAAAGAAGATGTTGTATTAATAGTTCTTCACTAATTGAATGGAGATGTTGTATTAACCGTTCTTCGCGTGTTGAATAAAGAGGATATTGGAAAATGAAAATAAACCAATAATTATTTGGATGAATCACTATAAATTAATTTTGTATCACTTTCCTTCCTCTATTTTATTTATTATGGTGATTTCTTTTAGATTTTCATATATAAATTTGTCATAATCATTCATCAGTGTATAAATTCCTTGGCAATTGAGCCTAAGCCTGGCTCGAGCCTTGGCCTAGGTTGACTGGGCTAGGAAAAAGAAAATTATGTGTATTCGTTTTTCTTTTCCTATTGCTTGGCAATTGGGCCTGGCCTCGACTATTGATCGAGCTTCAAGTCTAATTTTTTTAGGCCCAATTTGGCCTTAGGCTGAGTTGGGGCTCATGCTATCTGGGCCTGATCTAGCCCGAAGCTCGACAGGCAATTGCAAAATAATGTCGCTTTGATTTTTTTTAAAAAAAAGAGGTTGGGCCAGGTTTGGGCATGAGCTCTGGACGGATAGTCCCAGGCCCTGTAGGGCTTAGGCCCAACTAGGCCCACTACCATCCCTACTTTTTCTCATGTGAAATTTGAGAATTAATAAAGGGATAAATTGAAGCTTATACATTTTTAAATATAATTATCGTGTCTAAAATTAAATTTTATATTAATTTTAATAAATTAAACAATGAAAAAATTAAAATATTTTTTAATTTTAATCATAATAGGAACTAAAATTAAATTATATAATTTAAAATTGTATCTAGTATTAACATGTAACAGTACCTCTATCAAAATCGGTAAAGATATATTTACCAATTTTATTTAAAGCTCAGCTTCTATATTAAATAATTCTTGGTTAAACAAATAAAATAAAATATGGGTATAATTATTGAGGCTCTCCCTTATTTTTAATTGTCTAGTTTTATTTAAAATTAATTAAAACTTTATTTTAATTTATTTCTTCGCATATGAAGTAATTTCAAATTTTATTTTATTTGGTTAATCTAATTTTATCATTAAATAAATTAAAAATATTTAACTATTTAATATTAAATGTCAATAGTTTTTTTAAAAAGCTACTAATAAAATTTAAATTAATTTAATATAATTATTCAAGTTGTTGCTAATGTTAAGGTTTCTATAAAAAAAACACTAGTTATGCCTTCTAAAAGATAAATCTTATAATAGGAGACTTCATTTTAAGTATATATAATTAAGGTACTATTTTAATATTTTAAAATGTATTTGATACTAATCCATATTAATATTATATTGTACCAATATCAAAATTGATATAAATTTTAATACAATATTCGTAACTTTTTGTTAAATTCTCTTTTTATAAGTACATTTGATTAAGTAAAATTAGCAATTGATAGTTGCTCTTTCGTACAATGTAAAATAAGTTATTTAGTAACCAAAGCTTTCTTATATTTTGAGAGGCATGACTTTTTCTTTTTTTTATCTATCAATCTAATTTATCTTTTTCTTTTCTAATGATAACTACTACTTTTCATTTATTTAGTTTTCCTTAATTTTTTTATTAATTTAAAATCACTTTGCTTCAATCTTTATTGTCTACTTGAGTTAGGATCCTCTGTCCAATATTACTCTGTCCTATTCTGTCCATTGAATCTTAGCCATCTATTTATGTGAGTCTCGTGTCTATTTATGTGAGTTCCGCATAAATAAATAGTTAACATTCAAAAAGACATAATAGGACAGGATAATAGTGTACGTAACATCCAAACTCTGTCCACTTAGCTAGCTTTTCAGCATCTTAGAGCCCATACGAAAATGGAGCAGAACAAGGATCGGTGAGCTCGTAATACTATGATGTGATGGGTTGGCAAGATTTGTTGGTGAACCTCTTGAAATTATGGTCAATCCAAACAACTTTGTCCTCTGCTTTTACATCATGTCTATAGTTTGGAATATGTTCCACTATATGGTTCAAACCTCTAAACATGTAGCTCCATTGTCCATTAATAATAATGTAATTTACTTTAGCCTTAAAGGGATTCCTGAAGTTCCTTTACCCTTGAGTGGTGTGTAAGGACCCTCATTCATTCCATTTATCAAACAAAAATGAATGTTATTTTTATTCCCAACAATGGTCTTTAAGTGTTTATGCATTGAGCCTCTTAGCTTTAATAGCTGATTTAGAGTCTAGGATACTATTGCTAGGATTTATTCCCCAGAAACTATGGTCTTTAATGATGTACGAATGTACCCATCTGACGCAAATGGACGCTTGTTAACAATAGCTGCTATATTTGCTTTACCATCAGCATCTTATTAGTGAATTTAATGGAATTAATACTTAGACCTGCTCCTTCTTTTGAAAAGCATACCTCGACCCATCATATCTTAGTTCATTACGAGGGATGCCTGACCATAAACAATTCTTTAGGATTCTCTCCACATTTTCGATGACATTTTAAGGCATATGTAAGTGACACATCCAATGATAACATAGACTTAACAGAAAAGATAAAGTTTTCATGGACTCAAAAAGGAAATGCCAATCAACATAATCAAAAGCTTTGTTGAAGTTAATTTTGTCTGAGTAAATATTTTACGCGTCTTACTAAGGTAGCCTTTGAAGAGCTCCTGGGCTAAGAGTAAATTATCACTTACACTTCTTCCTCAATTGGAAGCTCCCTAGTTAAGTTGATTATAAACTTCTAGTATTTATTTACGTCGGGAAGCTAATAATTTAGATATGATTTTATAAATAACATTACAACATCATCATCATCATCATCACCCAGTCCGAAATTTCGCAATGAAGCAGGGTCTGGAGAGATCCGATAGTATGCAGCCTTACCCCTACATAATAGAGAGGTTGTTTCCGGTGGACCCACATGCAAATGGGACAATATAAGAATGATGCAAGTCACCGAAACAAATTCATTAATAATAATAATAATAATAATAATAATAATGATAATAAGAAAATCACAAAAATCACGGAGAATACCTGAAAGGAGTCAAAACTACGAGAACCTAAATAGACTACAAAGACCACCCCTCCTTGTCACGTAGGAATTAAAGGGAACCTCCCTTAGAGATCCTCTCCGAATGGCCCCCTACTGTCCCCCTTACACCTGTCTGGCAATCCGTACAAATGACACAGTATCTCCTAGTAAATGTTGTACTGATCTCGGATAACTGGACGATTATTCCTTAATCCTGATCCGATCGCGCCAAACTTGTCTATTTCTAGCGACTACCTCATGAAGGGTCAACTCTGACAAATCCTTCCTGATCACTTCCCGCCAGTTCTTGTAAGGCCTCCCTCTTCTCCTCTTATATTCACTAAGTGTTATTCTCTCACAGTTACGTACCGGAGCATCCGAGGGCCTCCTCCGCACATGCCCAAACCACCTAAGCCTAGTCTCTCTCAACTTGTCGGCAAAGCTAACTACCCGTAGTCTATCTCTTACCACCCAGTTCCGGACCTTATCTCTCTTGGTAAAGCCACACATCCACCTAAGCATACGCATTTCTATTACCAACAACTGTCTAATATGTCGACGTTACGTTTGGTAGGCCAACACTCTGCCCCATATAATATAGTTGGACGAATCACCGTTTTATAAAACTTCCCTTTGAGTTTTAAAGGAATCTTCCTGTCATATAAAACCCCTGATGCACTTCTCCATTTGGCCCAGCCTGATCTAATACGATGAACAATATCAGCATCGATATTCCCATCACTCTGAATGACCGACCCGAGATACTTAAAACTTGTCCTCTGTGGTATGACGTCGGTGCCAATTGCTACCGCCACGTCATGCTCCCCCTGGTTACCGGAAAAGGAGCATTCTAAATACTCCGTCTTAGACCTGCTTATTTTAAAACCTTTCGACTCTAACGCAACTCGCCAGCAATCTAACTTGGCATTACAACATAAGATATGTTTAGATTTTAGGGCATAAAGGTTATGAATTTGTTTTTAAAATCTTAAGCATTTTACTATAGGAAAAGAACTCTAGGACTATATTGATGATTAGCTCACCTTTTATGTTTTAAGTATTTTTTGGAAGAAACAAGCGGCCTTATTAGAATTTTGGCTATATAGAGCAATTTAATATCCCTGTCCTCAAATGGTTTCATGAGCATTTCTTCTTGCTCTTAAGATAAAATGTTAGGAATGAAACTCTTGATTTCTTATATATGAGAGCACTGCTTATTAGCATAACCAAGTTTTTAAAGTGGTTGAATACCACCTTTTTATGCTCTTCTTAGCCCTGAATTACCTCCCCTACTATTCTCTAAGGAGCAAATTTTATTTGAGCTCCTCGTACATAAGAAAACATTATGAAAGAAATAGAGTTCCTTCCACTCTCACTAAGCTAGGTAACCTTTTCTCTTTGCTTCATTAAGTAATGGTGATTTATAAAGACTCAACATATGTGTTTAGAGCTTTCTTTTCTCTTGCCCTTAGAAAGCTAGCTCTTTGAGTATTCAGGGTTTTCTTTTCTTTTTATTGAGTCCTTTAGGGCATGCATCTAGCTCCTTTTAGACATCCTTTAATTCCTCTCTTATCTTAGTAAGAGTTTGGTTAGCGTTTCTAACTTTCTCCTATAATAGCCTCTTTAATTCTCCTTTCACTACTTGTAACTTTCATATACATTTAAAGGAATAATAACCCTTAACTTTGATTTTCAAGCCATTAGAGACAACCTACCCTTAACTTTGATTTTCAAGCCATTAGAGACAACCTGTAATATCCTGTCTCCTAAATTGTTGAGGGTTAGAAGATTTAGAAGATTAAGCTCATGCATATTGCATTAAATAAGTTATATCACTAGATGATTAATTTGGTGCATTAGGGTACGAAATTTGTTAGTCTATGTACATACATGAGATTAGCATACACATACATAGATTATTATTTATAAATATGAGAAATAAGTGAAAAATGTTTTATGTGCACTTAATTGACATATTCTAGGATGCTTGGATATGATTTTGATGAATTAGAATTAGATTAGAAAATGATGGATTTAAGTTAGTGATTTGGAGTTTATTGTTAAAAATCTAAAGTTTGAGGAGTCAATGTATAAATTGGCTTAGTAGAATTCCTAAATGGTAAGATTGGAGACAAGTGGCCCTTTATATTTGTGACAAGTAGCCCTTTAAATTTGTGAAAAGTGGCCCTTTAAATCTGTGACAAATGACACTTTAGACCTGTGACATGTGTAGCTTTATAATGGTGACATGTGTAGCTTTACAAATGGTGACATATGTAGCCCTAGAATTGGTGACATGTGTAGCCTTATAAGTAGTGACATATGGAGGCTTAAATTAGTGACATGTGGAGCCTAAGGTTAGTAACATATGGACCAATAAAAGAATAATAATAAACCAATAAAATTGTGATATATGGACCAATGAAATGGTGACATATGGATTAGTTTGACTTTCTTTGAACTTTCTAGAGAAAATAGATGTAAAGGCAACAAAAAGGAGAGTGAGGGTCTGTCGTGAGGCTAGAAGAGGGAGGAAAAAAATGAGAGAGAGAAGGGAAGAAAAAAAAGGAACAGAAGAGGAGAAGGAAAGAAATTACCCAGGTAAGTCGAAATTCTGGTTTCAATTTCATTTTCCTCTTTCAATCTGTTTTACATATCTTTAGAGCATGAATTTGAAGAAGCTCAAAGAACAAAAGTTGTATATATAGTTCTTAGCTTGACCTCTGTGAAAGTGGCTTGATAAAATAGTAACTAGATATTGAGTTATGCTTATTTCCCTAATACTACCCGTGACAGACCCCTGTGCAAGAACCTTGTATTATTTATTGATTTTTGAAGGCTTTAAAACCCGAATTAGTCAAATTATAAAACATGAAAAAATGATTATTGATGTCTTATTAATGCTTCTGTGAAACGGCTTGGCTAGAATATGTCTTGATAATGATTTATTGTTATTTGAGCATTGGTTGCCAGCCTGTTTCTTACCAGAAAACAAGACATAATTTGGATGGGGATTGTATTCTAGAGGGATATGTTGTTTGTGTCATTTTTAGATATATTAAGACTAATGGAATTCTACTTTCAAGGGGCGCAATAATCATGGTATTTGAATTTTTGTAGAGAGAGTTATGATTAAAAGAAGATAGCTTGTTCATAAAGGAACCTTAGGAAAAAAAAGGATATAAACATTGCACTTAAGGATTGCGTAAATATTTTCACTATTCGTTATCGTGACCAATATTCATATGCATGTCTAATAGCCTCTTAGAGTGATTTTCAATACCCGGATATTGTCAAGACATCAAGACAATAGCTCGTTGGAGTGTTCTGTGAGTTAACCTAGTGTTTCTCACTATGATTAATTTATTTTTGGTTAAATTTCAGTTATTAAATTGTTATTTATATGATTGTTATAATTTCAGAAATTGTTAATCCGAGGAGTTTGATATTTTGGGACTATATATGGAAGTGTTTTCAAATTGAATGTGAATTGTTGATTATGTGATTATCCATGAAATGCTTATTGGATCCTAATTGAATGTGAATTTTGGATAACTAGTTACACTGATGAAAACAAATGATGTGTGAGATGATTCATACCATGGAATTTGACATTCATGATGAGTTAATAGGAGTTATGATCAAAATGAACAATACACAAATCATGGCTTAATGCTCATAATTTGAGATCAGGGATTAAAGCTCGTAATGTGATCAGGGCTATAATGCTCGTTAAGCTGGCCAACAGAAAATTGTTTAAAACCCGGGGCGTGAATTGGCATATTTGATCACAAAAAAAGAAGAAATAAAGCACATGTGCATTTGCATTCGAATTTGCGTTTGCGTTTACATTTGCATTTTTGCATATATGATATGTTCTAATTGAATCAAAATATTGCAATACATCTGGATATCATTGATAATGTGATGTGGCGATTAGAACTGTTTTATGTGATATGGTTGTTGATGTGCAATAATATGTTGCTGGAATTATCCTCTATGATATGACTTACGTGAGTGAATCACTGAGTTCGCAAACTCATCAAAATTGCAATGTTGTTTTCAGGTCCAGAAGAGATCTAACTAGTCTAGTTGGAGTATAACTTCTGCATTTGGATATGAGTTAGTGGTTGGGATTAGTTGTACCTGCAAATCTCATTAGTTATTTTTGCATTAAGAATAACATTGTCACATTATCTTGTTGATATAAGACTTTCTTTATGTCTTTTGAATATTATACAAATTGTGATATACCGTCGGTTGCTACTTGGTGTATGTTTTGGGTATTAAATATAATGTCAAGATTTATGAAATGTTTTGATTTTTTTTTTTTGTTGAGACAATTTAAAAGAAAGTTGAGGTTTCCTTTATGTGGTTTACACCAGTTAAATATGGAAGGTATTTTTGAAAGTAAGGTCAAACTTTGGCAATTTGTTGATTAAAATGCCTCAGTGCTATATGATATTATGTGTACGATGGAAAAATCTTTTCGAATTGTTTTCTAACATATCACTTCAGTAAAGTATAACCTTGAATATCCTCTTATATGCTCAGGAATATGCTCTATTGGAGTGGTATGTTACACTTTTTCTCTATGAGAGGACCTTTACCTTTTGTTGCAGTCTAAACATAACAATATAAATTAAATTCTATTTAGACCAATTAGAGGCAAGTGCACCCTGTCGACAAGTAATATAAATCCGTAAGAACCGGATATCGTACCCAAGGGAAAAAATTCCAAAACGCAAGACAATTAAATTAAACGATAAAAAAAATTACTCAGACGATCAAGAGTTGATTGATTTGAAAATAAAATAAAATAAAGTAAGCAAATCAAGAAAATATGAAAAATGCAAGGTATGAATTAAAATGACTAGATTTAATCAAATGACAAAAATCGGTTAAGGTATCAGATTTCAATT
>JAOSBM010141240.1:0-14647 GCA_027568955.1 Erythroxylum tenue | reverse complement strand
TGCCACTTTGGCAAACATATGGGTCGGTCGGCTCTTCAGAGCTCGACCTGCTCGGTGGAAAACCAATGAAGATCGGTTGTCCCCTAGTCGATCTATCCAGTCTACCGTGGGTCGATCAATCGTTAACCGAGCTACGCTTAATGCAATCACAGTGAGTCAGTCGGTCAGTCAGTGGCCGAGCAGTCTAGCGCTCAATTCAGTCAAAGTGGGTCGGGCGGTAAACCCATGGCCGCTCAGTCGGCCCCCAGGGCCGAGCGGTCGGCCACCTGGTCGGCTCACAGTGGTAAACAGTGGTAGGGGGGCGGGATGTTACAGACACTCTCTCCTCTCCTCTTCTAATTCATTAATTCTATCCTTTGTTTTACTCCTTTTCTTCCAATTTTGCCCCTCCTTCGCTTGGGCTTTCCAAGTTTGCCTTCAATTTGTCTTATATGGCTCTACTCTTCCATTTAACAACCCTACTACTACTTAATCTAACTTAATCCTAACCCTTCATTCTAATTTCAATTTTAACTTTCAATGCCCCATTCATACTTGCAAATTTAATGACTCAACTCTAAAAATAATAAAACAATTAAATCAAAATAAAGAACAAATAAAATAATAATAAAATAATAATAAAAAATTCGAGGCCCAACATATTGCCTACGTTTGTGTTTCGGTTAAGGTAAGTGAATATGTTGTTGTGTACATATTTTTTGTACTAGCTATATTTTGTGTCGTTCTTTGTGGGATGAACTTCAATTAATTATTAAAGTAATATAGGATGAGTGGAACTTATATTATAGTTGCAGTGGCCTTAACTTGTGCAATCGTTATTTATTTTATGCATGTTCCGTCGTTATTAATGAACTTATCATAACTTGTCATTATCGACATTCGTCACGCAGTTCGTGAAAACTGACGATGACTTAAAACAATTTATTAAAATAAGTATTCATATTTTGATGAATACTTATTGTATACTTATTGAAAAAAAACCTCTCACATATATGATGAGAAACATGTATGTGAGATCTTTAGTATAGGTTCGTTGAGTAGATTTGAACCCATAAAATTTAATGAAACTTCCGTTATGATTGAAACTATGAGGCTAATAGGAAAAAAATACGAGGAGCTTATGAGTCACTACTAGAATGAGACTCAAGTCACATATATAATCTTACATGTTCTGTATACTATGCTGAGCATGAAGGACACTAACTGTGGACTCACTTTTTTACATTAACATCCTTGCAGAAATGAATTATGTTGATAGATCTTGGATTTATAGAAGAGCAACACCTGATGGTTACAATAATCCTGAATTTGTTGCTGGAGTTGAAGCCTTTATTCATTATGCATGTTCTCAACCTGCATATATGGATGAGCTGAAGATCAGATGTCCATGTAAAAAGTGCAAACACAAATGTTTCCTTCCGATCGAAGAAGTTAATGGGCATTTGCTGAGAAAAGGGTTTGTCCCAAATTATTTTGAGTGGAAAAGACACGGGAAAATTGGCATTTGTAGCAATTCAAGGGGTAATCAAGCAGAATCGTCTGTGGATGTCAATGAGTTTGAAAGGAGGGTTGGATTTGGAACAAATTATGTTGAAGAGATTGAAAAAGTTGCCAAATCCACAGAGCTCATCTGGAAATTCACATATGTATACGTATTCAGGATAGGTTCCATTACCCATTTTAATCTGACAATATGTAAGTTCCTATTGTGTTGTAGGTAAACCATTTCCGAACGTTTTGCCAACGAACTTAGCAATAGCGGAAAAGCTGTTGCAAGAATGTATTCAAAACCAAACACGTGTAGGAAGAGCATATACTATTTCCATTGGAGTGTTCGAACATGCGAGGAACCTTCTCGGAAATCCACCTATCGGGGAGTCCTTTACCTTTACCGACTCACATGTTACCTGAAATCCAACAAAGAAATAAAATCATTGTCATGTATCTCTGTAATACAATTGGGATGTGCTATGAACTAGTTATATTATTGTACTATGACTGTTTAAATTATTCTCATTACTAAATTCGAAGTTATGATATGAAACAAATCATCAGATGTTCCATTTACATATATTGGGTAAAATCACATGATTTAGAATCAAATTTAAATATTTCATAAAGAATTTAATAAACAAATAATTCCAGGTACGAAAATGGGACCAAAGAGACCACATCATGTGATGCGGCCAAGTCTCAGAGGCATGTTTGGAGGGACTCACTGTGAGGGTGGCTCATCACAACCTCCACCTGCAACTGAGTCACCGCCACCACCTCCAGCGCCTACAGTTGTAGGAACATCATCACCTGCGACTGGTGATGCAGAACAATCCAACAGTCATATATCATCCAATACAGTTATGGAAGATGTAGGAGACGAGATGCAACCTTGATATGTTTATCATATAACAATATCCGATAAACAGTAAGTTAGCTCACATGAAACACTGTATATGTTTATCATTATATTGTTGTGTTAAATGATTGCAATTTTAGTTCCTTATTTGTTCTTATATTAGGTTCATTCCGCCTGGATCATGTTCAAGATAAATGACATCTACTTTTAAAGAGAGGATTGATCATGAGGGTTATGCATGGAAGAAGATCTCTGAGGCCATAAAGACATTTTACTTTCAGGAGTTTGAGGTACAATATGTCATAAATATGTGTTTTCTTTTTGTTGTATACATTCATAACA
Source organism: Erythroxylum tenue (assembly GCA_027568955.1). Taxonomy (NCBI): domain Eukaryota; kingdom Viridiplantae; phylum Streptophyta; class Magnoliopsida; order Malpighiales; family Erythroxylaceae; genus Erythroxylum; species Erythroxylum tenue. The sequence goes on along the minus strand of JAOSBM010141240.1, from coordinate 11,952 downwards.
TACATATAAATTGATTATAAGCTTTAATGAATTTCTTTCTTTTATTCTCAGAAACATTTTTACTGGAGTTCTGAACTCAATGACATAATACATAGTGTATGGGAGTCGCGAGATCGTACACGTTATCGCGATTTTGTTAATCAGATACACAATGCTAGTGTACGACCCTCTTTCATTTCTGAGTCCACATGGATTCATTGGCTGGATTACTGGAGATCACCTGAGGCAATGAGCAATATTGGGCCATAACTCCACCAACAGACGTGGTAAGTCAGGGGCATACAGTCTTCCCGTTGACACGGGAGAATCAATTACTCACCTCGAGCATACAGAGAGACTTGTAATTATTTAGAATATTACATTTATATTCTAAATTTTTACTTTGCTATAGTTCAATGTAAATTGATGTGCTAATGTTGTCCTGAACATATATGTGTAGTATGCCTAATGATCATGACTGTGTGGAGTAATTTGTTGGTGCAATTTATGGCTGTGTTGAATACTTTGCTTTCTTGAACAAGGGGTAATATCATAAAAACAGAAGAGACTCTGCCGAAATTTTTATAAATTCTAGTTCAACTTATTACTTTTCATTGTTATGCAGGAAAAGTCTATAGGCGTTAGGCCTACACCCTATCAGTTATTCTTGCATACTCACACCAAGAAACATGACGGTGTGACATTTGTCAACAGCCGATGTCGAGAACTAAATGTATGTTAATTTCATTGTTTAATATTCAATCTTACTTTTAATTACCACTTAGTAATTATAATATACGCATTGCCTCCTAATAGGACCAAATACAACAAACAATTAGGCAACAGTCGCGGGATGAACAACCCGTTGATGAGACCCAGGTATATTTTGATGCAGTGGATGGCAGGGACAGTCGGGGAAGGATCTTTGGCCTAGGCTCATGTGCCAATACATTTTATTCGCACTCTTTCACTATGTCGACAACAGTAGCATCTAGTTCAGAGCCGACAACGCGACGTATCAATCAGCTTGAGGCCATAGTTCAGACATTGATGGAGGTAATTAATAAGCTCACCAATGACATGGATCAAATGAAATTGAGGGATAGAGACTCACATCATCCACGCTCACCAAGACAATAGGATTGTTCTTGTCATAAATTTGGTTTTCATTTTTGTACTATTTAATGTTTAAATTATCAGTTAAGAATGTTTTTTTCCTTTTTAAGATCATTTAACTTTTTCTATAAACAAATTCTATGGGCTCAATACTCCTAAACTTATGTAACGATAATTTATAATTGTTCAAATTGGAATCAAATTTAACGACCAGTTTTTTGGAAAGTTGTCACTCAACTAGACATTAACAGAGATTTACATGTCACTTCAGCGATCTAACAGGTTCCACCTTTGAATTAAGCAATCAAGGGTATATTTGATTAATGGCTGAAATTACCGACGGTATGGGTTACCATCGGTGTAGATGTTGTGCTTTTTTGACGGAACCGTCGAAAAATGTCGCAGCTCTTGCCGACAGTTCTGTTGGAAGATAAAGCAACGCTCTCCGACGGTTCCGTTGGCAATTCTTACTACTATTTTGAAGGTTCCGTCGGAACATTTCTCACCACTATACCGACGCTTTTCCTTTTCGGTCGGTAATATCTTACGGACCGCATTACCGTACCGTTGGTAATCAATACCGACCGTGCCGGCATTGACATCAGTCACCGTCGCAGTATGACGTCGGTAAATTAGGTTACCGAAGGAATCTCCCTACTTTTTGCCTGAAAATTCCGTCGATAACTCCTTTTTTCTTGTTGTGGTATTTGCAATCAACAATAGATGGGAACCGATGCAAAATTGAATTAAAAAATTGTTCAGATACGTCAATTAAGGATTACACTCTTTTATAAAAACCAATAGATATAATTACCAATTTAGCCTATTATTAACTTGTTAGTTATACCCCCAAAAATTTTACACATTTATATATTAATCCTCACATTTTTATATTAGAAGATGTGGACCCTCAAATAAAATTAGATTACTTCAGTTAGGTCCTTATATATATATGATTATTTACGATAATACTTTTATGTCTAAATGTCCATATGCATTTATAATTATTTATGCATATGGTGCACAGTCTAAAATTCTAGCAATCTCCCACTCAAATTGCATAGCCATGTGCTCACATAACAAAACCATCAATCATATAAAAATCTTTATAACCAATCTTTTATGTGCACAAAAATAAAGATGTATTATCTAAATCGATCTTGTTCATTATGTTCACTAACACAAGGACCAAAAGGCCAATCTGCCATTTTTGCAAGTAAACTCAAATGATCTCATGCATCAACTCAACAAAATGACATAGATCAAGCATAGATGTCTGGCATGGAAAGTACATGTAATATGATCTACATATGCCTATTCCCAATCGGTTCAACCTTAACCAAATGAGATTGAAGTTTAGAAGACCATAAAAATTGAAAAAGATCTTAATAATTTATTAATGACATGACATCTAGTTCAGTATCAAGCATAAAGACCATAACATGAACTCCCACTAAATTAAATGGCATCAAATATAACAATGCCTATATTTGTAATATGCTCATGAAAGTTCATGGGTGTCAATGCCTTAGTGAGCAGATTTGTAATCATGGAGTTTGTTCCTACAAGGTCAATACTAACAAAACCACTATAAACTCTTTCTTTCATAATAAGGAACCTAATGTCTGTATGTTTAGATCTAAAAGAGCTCATGTTGCTATTTGAATACAAGGCTACTTCTCTATTATCATAGTATAACTTAAGTGGCCTTTTAACACCACTATATACTAGTATTCTTGTAATAAAGTTGTGCATCCATATAACATGATTGGATGCCTCGTAACATGTAATAAAATCAACCTTCATAGTGGAAGATGCAATGAGTGTTTATTTGGCTCTCTTTCAAGAATCACACCTTCGACTACAAAAAATATAAATTTACAACGGTATTGACATTAAGCAAAGTATTAAACAAAAAACTAATCGATCTTAAGTTTGTCCGACCCCTATATGTGAGCATATAATTTTTAGGGCATTCCAACTCATTTTAGTGGAAGGGCGTGCTATTTGTTTACATTCATTAGCTCATAAAGGATTGAATGCAAACTTTGATAAGGATCAAATGGTTGTTCATGTACCTTTTTCATTGTTTTGTAAATATCTTAAGACTCCTTTGGTTGCTATTCAATGTTCTCATCCTAGATTGATTTAGGATATGCCAAGCATTCCAATAACATACCCGAGGTTAGGGCGTTATGTACATCAAACTCCATACCGCCTTCAATTATATTTCATTCTCCAAACACTACTTATAGACTAAATTTATCTTTGTTAGACACGGGGGTATCACAAGGTCTATAATTTTGCATGCCAAATCGTTGTAATATCTTTTCATTGTAACTCTTCTATGATAATCATGGAATTCCATGTTCATGAGCATAGTGAATCTGGATCCCTAATACAAAAGTCATTTACCAAGATCTTTCATTTTATATTTCTCCAAAAGAAATTTCATGATTTCCCAAAGTAGTATGGGACTAGGAAAATGAATCCACTCCCTATGAAGTTATGATTCACACAGTCTTCAACAGGGCTCACTTTAAGGACAGATGAAAGAATAACCTGTTGAAACTTTTAGTACCATTAATGGGAAGCTTGCTTGAACCCATAAATAGTTTCTTAAGTTTACAAACCAGTTAATTAGTTTCTTCAGAAGCTAACTCCTCTAGTTGTTTCATATAAATTGTTTCCTCAATGTTTATATTGAGAAATGTTATCTTTACATCTACATGATGTAGGTCAAGATTAAAATGTGCCATAATAATCCTAGAGGATTCTATCAATGAACTGGAGAGAATGTTTCTTTATAGTCAATACCTTCCTTATGAATAAATCTTTTGCTGAAAAGACAAGTCATATATCTCTCCACATTGCCTTGTGAGTCCATTTTAGTCTTAAAAATTCATTTATAACAAATAGGTCTCAAATATTCAGGTAATGGGACAAGATATCAAATGTCATTATCTATTATAAATTGCATTTCCTTGCCTATGATATTAATCCACTTATGAGAGTTAGAACTTTTAATTGCTTTATGGAAGGTGAGTGGATCATCTCCCACTAAGTTAACTTTTTCGTCATGTTCTTGGAGATATACAACACAATCATTTGTAATTACACTTACACTTCTCCTTTCCCTTCTAGATCCTCTTAAAGGTGTTGGTTCTACTTGAATTTGAATTTGATGAGTTTGATCCTTATGCTCCTCATGAACAATGGACTAAGGAACGATAAGTTGACCTTGATGACTAGAAAGCTCGATATTGTCATGTATTTGTACCAGATGTTAAATCATGTTAGGAATAAAAACTTAATCATGATCAACAATAACTTAGGAAGAGGAACATTAACCAAATCCTATATTTGAGAACATGATATAGTGTATTAAGGGACAATCCTATACTCACTTAGGAGTCGAACAAATGTACCTAGACATTGGTCATCTGATCTTTCGTGCCTACTGTAGTATTCACTACCTCGATTAGATATTATGACCTTAATAGTTTTATCAAGGTAATTTTAAACTTTGGCCTTAAATAACTTAAAAACATACAATACTTACGACTTCTCATTAATTAAGTATAGGTATCTATATCGAGAGTAATCGTCTTTGGATGTGATAAAATATTATTAAACATTTCATGAAGTTGTAATAAATGGCCCACAAATATCTATATGTATTAAGGCTAAGACATTCTTAGCTCTATAAGCTCCTATTTTCTCTTGTTTGTAGTTTTACCCTTTATGCACTCCACACAAACATCATAATCTAATTTATCGAGTGTTTCAAGAATCCCTTAGATATAAGCTTGTCAATTCTCTTTTTAGACATATGACCCAAAAGCTTATGTGATGATGATAAAGAATTCTTGTTTTATAATTCAAATTTAGTGCCTTTGGTTTTAACATTATGGAATTCAATATATGATTTTATTATACCAAGTAAATAAAGGTTGTCATGATTAGATAAGTTACTAGTTCCATTAAGTATATAATTAAATTAAACATCACAATTTCTGTCCAAATGAATAAATCTTTGTCTAATATAAAAATTGAAACCAAAATTACCTTAAAGATAGTACAATAAATGTGTTTTTTTAATTCTAAATAAAAACTAGTATATAATAACAACAAAAATTCCCTATACCTAAAACTTCCACCAATTTTCCAACCTCCATATAGATATGCTTCTCATCATCACTAGGCCTTCAATAGTATAGGCAACCCTGTATAGTTATACTTATATAACTTGTAGCTCCAGAATCTAACAACCAAGTATATTTTAGTTGTAAAACCAAATTAACTTTAGTACAAACAAAAGCAAACAAAAAAATACCTTTCTTTACTCAATAAGTGTGATATTTGGTACAATCTTTCCTCGTATGATAAAGATCCTTCTAAAAAAGCATTTCTTTTCCTTATATACCTCATATGTACCTTTAAGAGTCTTTTACGGTTCCAATACCGCAATATTTATCCCTTTTCTCTTTTTATCATGTCCTGAAGAGGTTGATGCCAAACACTATAAGAAAAATAGGTTTTAGCGACAGAAATTACTGACCGAAAATAAAGATATTTTGTCGAAAAACAAATTTGCCGACGAAAATTACCGATGGAAAGAGTCGTTGGAGAAACGACCGTAGGTAAAATTTAGTGACGAATAAAATGAATTCTTCGCAAATTTAGCGATGAAAATTTGTATATCCGTTGGTTAATTTAGCGACAGAATTTTGCATTTTCGTCGCTAAATTAAGGTAAATTTATCGACTAATTTAGAATATTTCGTCGCTAATTTGCTGACGGAATCACAATATTTCATATTTTCGTCAGTGAATTTCGCGACGGTAAATATTATCCATCGAAAATTTATATATCCGACGGTGAATTTACTAATGGAAAATATTATCCGTCGCTAAATATTTATCTATTCTGTCGGGAACTTAGCGATGGAGTTATATATCCGTCGGTAACTTAGCGTTAGAATGATATATTCTGTAGGTAACTTACTGATAGAATATAACAATCTGTCGCTAATTAGCAACGGATATTGTATTTCTGTCGAGAAATTTAATTATGATAAATTTCAATCGTCATTTCTCAATTCCTACCTAAGTTTTCTATTGATAATCTTATGATTTTTTTTACATTTAATTTTTGTAAATAATATATAACATTGATTGATAAATGTAAAGTAAATATTATCCTGAATGGTATAATAAAAATATTATAATGTACACGAATAAGTATCTTGAAATAACTGTCAATTAAGAATTTATACAAAAACTTAAGAGTAACAGACTATCATCACATTCACTTATCCGGAAGCTTTATAGGTGGTGAAGGTAGATGCTCTGATTGCTGCGATGAGTTCCTGTCTTTACCCTTAAACTCATCCACCTCATTACGAAACTGGGTTATGCACTCCATCAACTTCTCTACTGTGCTCTCAAACTGAAGGACTCTCTCATTTGATGTGGACCGCCTATTAGATCCAGCTGTAGTGGATGTGGAGGTTTGCGAATAATGTGTGTTTGCAAATTAACCTAAACCAAAAATCCTTCCACGACAGTCCCTACCACCCACTGCATTAAGATATGCTTGACTCTTATCAACAGTTTCAGAGTTCTGAGACTGTCATTCAATGCTTTCTTGTATTTGGTCATATCATTATAATTGTTTATATTAATAAGTGATGCCTTTTAAGAATTAATATTAAAGTATAGATTTTACATACATGAACTTGTCTGAATCGGGTGTTGACGAAGGTCACACCATCATGCTTCTTGGTGTGAGTGTGTAAAAAGAGCTACCATGGTGTAGGCTTCTTGCCCATAGACTTTTCCTACATTAGAATAAATTGTTATAAGTGAACTACAATTTACAAAAATTTCGAAATTTTTTTATGTATTTTCATTATATTTTCCCCCTGTTAGAAAAAAAAATTTAACTCAACAACACAACCATTAATGGCACTAGACATTTATAACATTATTATTCTCCATAATGCAACTCTATTGTCATTTTAAATTTCATACATCAAATTACATTGAAATCAAATTTCATATATCAAAGTAAAAAAATCAGGATATAAGTATAAAGTTTTGATACTTACAAGTTAAAGTGCATGCTCCTGGAGGGTCAAAGTTCTTCTAGTGTGTACGAGTATACTCTCTCCGTCTGGTCCTCTATGCCTGTTGGAAAAATTGCGTTCTAAAATAGATATTGCCTCGGATGATGCCAATGCTATTGCCAATGACTCCATATATTTTTCAGATATATATGGTAGTTGTACACCATTTTTGTGTATCGAAGCAAAAAAATCTCTATAACGTATTCGAACCCGCCTCTACCATACATTATAAATTGCAACATCAAATTTTGGATTAAAAAATCTTTCTGAAAAAATAGAAAAACATACTATAAGTTCTTATAAATGACAATATTTATCTAATTAATATATAAAATTAGATAAAGCAAAAAAGATTAAAGAATGTATTTTGTGTACCTCAAACTCCTGATAATAAAAATCCTTTGTTAGCTAAGAGACATTCTTCCATATATAAGCCTCAAGATCTATCATCTCCTTGAACTTGGATGTATAAGTTATTTTAGATCATTTTAAAATTAAAACCTATAACTTCAATATAAACCTATGTTGTTATCATGTACGTTCTTCCATCAACACCCTTAGCTTCAGGCTGGAGGTTGCCTCCTTCATCTACAATGTTTATCCCTGATATCTCTATCGGTATAAGGGTGGTGGATGGTGTAGGGCTGCTGGATGGTGTAGCAGGGCTGCTGGATGGTATAGTACCTGGTATAGAAGGTGATGCCTCATTTGGATGTACAATAGCATCTGCAGAATATGATGCTTCACTTGGAAATGAACTGACTTCTCTAAATCGTTGAAAATTGAACCTTGGTCGCTTCATATCCTGCTTTCTCTTTGGTAGTATATTTTTAACTTGAAATTCACCGATAAGTCTTATGGGAGCTGTATCACGGGTTTCCAACCTATATACCATCTTAGGGGTTTATTATGCATTGGATCATTCATAAGAGATCAAACCCATTTCACGTACATTAAATACTTATGTAATTCATACATCTACTCATCAATGATTCAAACAAAACCCAAACATAAATACTTAGATTATCAAAGAAGAACATATAAACTCATCAATGATTATAAAAATATTCTAGACAACAACACAAAATCAAGACCTCCTTTACATTCACACAAAACCCCAATACAAATACTCATACTATTAAAGCAAAACATATGGTAGATATTAGTTAGATGACTTACTTGGATAGACAGACAACCACAAGCTACAAAGAAGAAGGATGAGGTTGGACTATTAGCGATGCTCTGAAAACACAAAATAGGGCCTGCGAAAAATAAATTTTGTATTTAATATAATACACTAGTTCAATAGTTTTTTTATTTATATCTGTTGTATATAACATCGTTATTGAGAATAAGAGAAAACCTTTGTTTTTTAAAAAAGAAAAAATTTGTATGAAAATGTGATCTTTGACTTTCATGGATTTATAGATCAAACTATTAAGAAAAAGTGAGGAATGTATGAAGGATAAAAAGCTTCTAATGGATTGGAAATTTAACTCTAATTCAAATTGTAGGTGATGTTCAACAAGAGCTAATTAATAGATCACATTGTAGAAATATATCATATTTATTTTTCTATTTTTAAAATTAAACCTATGAATATAGATGAAGCACTTATTTATGAAAGTTAGATTTTATTTCCTATAAATAAAGACTTGAACTAATCACAATAGCTTGTTAAGTCTTTATGTTTTAATAACAATGTCCATTTATAAATACTTAAACTATTAAACCGCAACCTAAAAACTCATTAATTATTGTTAAAGGTAAAATTGCAAAGAACGTCACAAAATCGATCACATTATAGACATTACTTAGTTAAACGACTTAGCTTAATAAACAGACAATAGCAAGCTAAAAGAAGACAAATGACGTTGCACAATTCTCAACATTCTTCAACACAAAACATGACCTGCAAGAAAGACAATTCATGTATTCATGTATTTTTCATATTCTACATAAGAACAACTTAAAATTAAGGGCAAAAATAACAATAATTCACATAAAAAGACAAAAAGGAATGCAATGTGTGTAGCACGATAAATATGATCAATGAGAATAGGAAGAGGGAACCCTCTTAAATTAAAGAGGTTGATAAGAAGAAGTTACAGGTAGCTCAAGTAAAGATGAGAAAGAAAAGATTGAGGAAGTTTTGAGATCATAAGTATGAACTAGTTTAAAGTTTTGAGATCATAAGTATGAAAAGGAATAACTATACTCTGGGCTCAAAAGAGTCTCAAAAGTATTTAAATGTGTACATAAGTGAAAATGATATGATGAAGAATGAACTGTATACTATAAAATCATGTAAGAGTGGCTATTATTAGCAATCATAACTTAGGTGAATTAAAGCATAAGATTAAGACATTAAAGAAGGAGGTTAATTCTTTCAAGGACTCATTGTCTAAATTCACCAAGGAAGTGAAAAACTAAAAAGCATATTAAGAGCACAAAAGAATTCCAATAATAAGTATGAGATTAAATATAATTATGGCCACGCATTCAATTATAATACTACATTTATCAAAGGAAAACATTTTCGTATTGAATAACCTTTGCCCAAGATGAAAAATAAACTTAGTGCATCAATATCTAAGCATACATGTAAATCATATACATATGTTTCACCCATTAGGCCTTACTCTAAAGGCAAGTCTTATACATTCATGTATGGTTAAAAATTTTGGCATGGAGCTCAATATTATTAGGAAAAGAATAGTTATAAATTCTATGCAAAGACGTAAGGTAGCATGCAATCTCATTCACAGTCATCTAAGACTCAACGTTATTTTAGAATCAAGAATCATGCTCGTACATAATATAGGCCTTATATTAAACACAATGTCATAGCACACATTTTAGAAGTATTTCACATCTAGTTTCTTATTTTTAAAATTAAACCTATGAATATGGAAGAAGCACTTATTCATGAAAGTTAGAATTTGTTTCCTATAAATGAAGAATCAAACTAATTTGAGAGATGTAAAGTGTGGAATTTAGTACCTAGAGATGTAACTTTGACATTTCAATTTAATTTTAAGACCTAATATCTACTATAGGTATTGAATTTTTATTTTCAATGCCATGAATGTTTTTCCATACCATGAATGATTTGTCTCATTTGTTTGCTTTTAGTTCTAAAACAAATAAACTTATAATTAGTTCATCATCATCATTACGACTTTTTTTTCCTAACATATGTTTTAACCTTCTGTTCTTGTTAACAATTAAGATTCGGGAAACCATATATGTACTAGTTCTATTATGTATTTGTTATAAAAATATAAACATTGTATCTGAATCTTATCCACATTGTATCTGAATCCACACTGTATCTTATTATATTTAACTTACCATATTAAAACAAAACAAATTTATCCTTTTAAGCCTTTCATCGAACACTTTATAAGCATAATGAACTCACCCCTAACTATTAACAAAAACAATGGTACCTTGCATTCTTCACCAACATCTACACGTTCAGACACAGAATGAGCCACTAACACCTGAAATAATCGCAGAAAACATAAACAAAATCAACCAAAATTGAAAACAAAACCTTCCCTAACAATAACAAGAAGAAAAATGAAAACCAAGTGGAAAGGAGGAATAACTAACCCCGATAGATGACTAACTGGAGAAACTGACGACGACGATGGTGTATAACCTGAGAACACCAAAAGACGATGACATCAAGGTTAGAAGGAAAGGCTTTCTAAATTTTTTTCATACACCAAATGAAACGCGAGGAGGGATCAACCTGCATTAAAATGTGATAAAGAAACGATGTTGTTTTCCTTCGAATTAAAACAACAACCCGACTTAGTTGAACTTACCGATGGATCAAACATTTCATTAGTAAATTACCGATAGATTGTCGGTATTTTTTGTCAGAAATCATTGGCACCTATTTTTATGACGACTTTCGCTGATCTGTCGCTAACTTCCGTTTGCAAAAGTTTCATCTCCTCCTTTACCGATGAAGATTTTTTCCGTCGCAAAGCACCTTTTTTTCCTAACTATACCGACAAAAAGCATGTTCCATCAGTAATGTACTTTATAATTTTTTTTGTTAGTAATTTACAATTTTCTTGTAATGAAATGAGAGATGACTCATTTAATGTCCATTTTTTCTTTTGACAATTATAGCTTACCTTAAACTGATTGAATTTTGGAGGAAGAGATATCAACACCAATTGAACGAGCAAGTCTTTCGATAACTCTATCTTTAGTGACTTTAGTTTTCCGACAAGATGAAGCATTTCGAGTATGTACTCCCTTGTGCTTCCATTACCATTATACCTTATTGAGACATGTTTCCTTAAACTTACATTTGTGTCTGCCTTTTTTCTTTTGGCAAAGAGTGTCAGGTCCCGATCCCGAAGCCCGGCCTTGGTGTCGGACCACGTTCTCGGAGCCCGACGGTCCTAATCGAAATCAAAAAAACGCGAGCGGGCGCCCACAATTAGGGTTATCCCAAAGAACCCTAAAGAGGTACTAAAACACCTTAGAAAAGACCCCATAGCGGAAATCAGATTTCAAAAAAAAAACCGTCAAAAACACAAAGTAGAAAACTGGCCAGAGTGTGTCCGTTAAACGGACACAAGGCGGCTAAGAAATCCAAATTTCACCCGAATGTGTCCGTTAAACGGACACACATGTCCGTTAAACGGACACGAAGTAAACAACATGCCATTTTCACCCGAATGTGTCCGTTAAACGGACAC
>JAOSBM010141234.1:0-14647 GCA_027568955.1 Erythroxylum tenue | reverse complement strand
GATATGACCTTGAAAGGTTGCACTTGGACTTAGAATGGTTGTGTGATTATCGATATAAGAGTTATGATTTAATATGGAAAAAAAATGTGTGGGATGAAATAAATGACAAGTGGAAGATGAGACAATGATAGTGATATACGAAAAAGTTGTTGAGTTTAAGTTGATTTGCCATTGCGAGGGCACATCTAATGGTGGGATCACCATGATAAGTGAAACTATTAAGCTTATGTGAATAATATGCATGGAGATGATATAGGAAGTAAGTGGTGACTTATTGGATAAGTGCTAATCATAGTTCCTATGGTTCAAAGTTCAAGATGGGTTAGAGTATGACGTGAGAGTACTCGTAGTGATCGATTGGGCAAGAATTGAGATTGTTATTGATGTTACCATATGTGATGAATTTGAGGAAAAAGAAGAAAGACACGATTATGGCGTAATCCCCATAATCGGGGACTAACACAAAAGAAGAAGAGTTATCTAGATGAACGGGATTAAAGTATCCTTAGTATAAGTTACCAATTGGTAAATTGACATAAATACATCTCTAGATAAGATGTAATGGTTTTGGTGAATTATCCCAAGGTATTAGTGTAGATGAAATTGTTTAGTACCTCACAGAGCATTATTACAAGGGATGTTAAGATCATGTAAGCTATGGCATAAATTGATCCTATTGAGATATTATGTATAGTTGAAATTGATCTTCTTGAGGTACTAAGAATGATTGATAAGAAATTATGGAAAATAGTTGATTGATAAGGATTTCATGAATAGTATCGATGATTGTAGCAAGAAATCTTCTTTTAAAGAAGAATTTCCCTCAATTGGGTTAAGTTGATCAGATGATTCAGTTTAAGAGTGGTCATTGAAGAAACAAATCGGAAATGAAAATGTAATACATCAAAAGTGAATAATGGAGTCATATCCCAAGCGGAGATTTAGACATAAGAAGTGGCATACGCTATTGAGACTGTATGCATTTTGTTTGATATTTTAAATTCGAGGTGACACAATTGCAAATGTGAGGAGAATATAGGTCCACATTATATTCGATGTAAACATGTTCGGGAGATCCCAAACGAACCTGAGGAATGTAATACCAACGAGCCAAGTGAAGTTTTCAAATGAATTGAAAATGTGTGGAGGAACTAGTACGATTGAATAGGCATTTGGATAAGTCGATGTGAATTAAAGGAAATCGAATGAAAGAGAAAATCCTTAGAGACAAGAAGTCAAGTGGGGGAAAACTGAAATGACTTGAGCTAATAATTCCTCACTTAAGGAATTGCAAGAATTAAGTATGGACACAAGGAAAAATTTGAGTGATATCTTTTGGAGTTAATAATACCCAATAGCATTATGATATTGAAGATTTAAGTGATCCAAGCAAAATTGTGTCAAGTAGTGACTGTGATCGTAGGTGGTATTTTGAGAGTGTTTGAAAAGTAAAAAAGGGACATTTTGAACACTTGAGGAATATGACATTGACGATAAGCATATCATTTGGATTAGGATATTATGCAGATATAATGAAGTTTCACATCAGAGAGTAAGATACAATATGTTGTAATAGTATAAAGTGAGTTTTGGTATGCATGAGACAATTAAAGTCTTATGAGTGATTTTGATACATGGTTTAGAAGTGCTATGATGGTAATTGTTTTGAGGTCTTGGAGACATTAGATGTGCCAAGTCATTTCTGAAATGTCTAAATTATGTAACTTTGAGGAAAAAAATGATTATTAAGTTTGAAAGGAATGTACAAATAAGAGCTATACTGGTAAAGGTAGTGTGTAATCTGACACATTGAAAAGACAATTCTATAATGAAACAATACAATTTCAGATATTGAGGTTACCAAATCTAGTGTAATGAAGAGTGCAGAATGTTGAGTGGAATCGAAAGAATGATATTTAGTGATTGAAATAAGAAGTATGTGTACCCGATAAAGATGATTGAGCAAAGAAAGTGTTAGAGAAGCCTAAGTAACAACCTAAGCTAGACATCCTAGTAGGAATACGCTAAGATTGTATTTTTGCTACTAAGGATATAGAAGCAAGTGATTACATGTTTGAATTACCAACAGTCCTAACTGTTGGGGTTATGCTCAAAGCTTATATTTTTGAGTTCATAGGAAGATGAGAATGAGGTATAATTCAAATTGATTACAGACATTACAATGGTGACCATAATGGCATTGTTAGAACATGGTATGGAGCATTGTATGACAGTAAGGTGGTCATTCACCCTTACATTGAGATAAAGAGGGCCTAAAATGGTATAAGGCTATAGTAAAAGTGAGATACTGTTAGTGAGTGAGATGAATCTGAAATAGGAGTAAAGTGACTTATGAAAGATAAATGGGTTAGGTGGATCAACAACGGACAGATGGAGTATAGTGAAATGGACATAAGAGTTGAATGTGTTACACTGAAGAGAAGTGAATCGTCAAAAGAGAGATGAAGTGTTTTTGCGAGCACACCTTAGCAAGGTGTGCTCGGATTTGGAGAAATGATAAGTTAAGCTATATGTATTATGAATTAGTGTTACTGGTGAAAGAGGTCTCAAATTCATAATATGTGACATGTGAATAGGTTCTGAAATATTGACATGATCGACAGAGATAGATTGACAGTATACAAAGCAAAAGTTGGCGAGTAATATGAAATGTACCAATGAAATAGTCAAGATAGTATGATAGTTGAATCAGTGATTGAAGGACCTATTGAGTTATCAGCTGTGGTCATTGCAAAAAGAGCATTTGAGAGATGAAGTATATGGGAAATGGAGAAGCATATGAGGAATTAATATCTCTACAGTATTGAGCAATTAGATGAAAATTTCTAGGACGAAATTTATTAAGGGGGGGGGGAAGAAATGTATCATCCTGTCCCCATATTAAGGGTTAGGACCCGAAATTTCAGTACATGTGAGCTCAAATAGAAATTTAAACAATGCATTTTCTTGCTCATGCATCATATTAGCATATATGCACATAAATATTGAATGTTTTTGTATAAAAAGTGGTACATGCATTCATTGACAACTTCTGGGTATAAATGGCATTAAATGTGATTTTATTGAAAATGAGGAGAAAAAGGAGTAGAAAGAGTGATCTTTGTATGAGTTGTGATAAGGAAAGATTTAGAAACAAGATTGGCAGTGATTTGGAAAATGTTCACTGAGTGTACTTCAGTCTGTTAGCCATAACATCTTCTCTCGTTATCCAAACGAGATGATTCTTAATTTAGATTAAAATAGACACATATGGCTACATTTCTTATGCAGACATCAAATTTCAATTCTATCTCTAAGAATCTCAAAAGTTGGCATGAAGTTAAAAATTGGGTGTAGTACGTTGGTGTATGAATGGAAAATCCGTTTTCTGACTTTAGGGGCAAATTTGTGATTGATATAAATAGATTTTTGCAAAAGTGCCTTATGGAAAGTTGTAGATCTTTCTTTATCTTTCCAATGGTATATAGTATGAAAAATTTGGACATCGGAGTCAAAAATTATGATGTTTATAAGTGGAGATGATCTGGAGAGCGAAAAAGTAAGACGAAGTTACTATTCATCCAATTCGTCTTAGTACTGTTCATCTAAGACGAAGTTACTGTTCATCCAATTCGTCTTATTACTGTTCATCCAATTTGTCTTAGTACTGTTCATCTAAGACGAAGTTACTATTCAGCCAATTCATCTTAGTACTGTTCATCTAAGACGAAGTTACTGTTCATCTAATTCGTCTTAGTTACTGTTCATCTAAGACAAAGAAAAGTAAGACGAAGTTACTGTTCATCTTCTGACTTCTGTTCTATTTTTAAGCCTTTAGAAGATAGAATTGGCCTTTTAGGTATTCATGAAAATCGTAGATCTCGAAGTCTTCTTTCCAATGGTCCAAAAATGAAATCAATCTGACATTTCTTGTGAAAGTTATGAAAATCACACCAAAACAGGTTCGTTTTGATTGAGGTCATAAACATGGTTGCTTCTTTTGGCCATAACTTCTTCTTTAGACCTCCAAATGACTTGATTCTTAATCCATTGGATCCGTAAGACATTTATCTACATCTCCACCAAAAATTGAAGCCATATGAAGTGAAATGAGAAAGATTGAGTGAAAACCATGGGACGGATACATTGAGTGTGTTCTTAAAGGATATGAACTGGTGTTATTCCATTGAACATACTTCGGTATTTTGATGATTTCGGGAGCTCTACTGATTCAAATGAGATGATTTTTGATTTGTTACAAACTAGAGACATGGAGCTACAAATGGTGTGAAGAACTTGAAATCTAATTCAGTCTCTAAGATGTTTAGAATTCAGATGGAAGTTGTGCATAGTATACTGTTTTGGACAAGAGCAGTCCAAAAGTGATTGAAGTATATCTTTTGAATCACTAAACCAAATTGAATGATTTTGGAAGCATTAGAAACTTAAGACAACGGGGAATACTTTCTAGAAGAAAGTGTTTAGATCAGAATGTTCAAGGTTATTTTTGGCAAGACAATTAAGTTTAAGAGAACATAAGCTTATAAGGAAGGATAAGATGGACTTTTTGGACTCATTAAGGGCATAATTGGAAGAAGAAGTGTTGTGTTGCTTATAAATGAAGAAGAAAATGTGAATGAGAACATTCCAGAGAACAAAATGTGTGGATGAGAAAAGAGAAAAGAGAGAAAAAACAAGAAAAAGAATGAAAGAGAGAGAAAGAAGAGAAAACAAGCTAGGATTTTAATTTCCTTAGCCTTCAAGAGAGATTTGGAAGTTGTTCAAGAAGATAAAAAGTAAGAGGAAGAAAAGAGCTTCCATTTGAGCTAAAGATCTCTTCTTTTGGTAAAGATCTCTTCTTTTGGATTTTTTGAAGGATTCTAATTTATGGAGTTTAGAAAATGCTTGGGTTTAAATGTTCTAGAATCAATTGTAGTGATTTTACATTGTGGGATTTTTAAGTGGATTCCTATTGAATGAGATTTGATTTGTTTTAGGAAACCAAGAGAATCCTACCTAAGTGTGTATATAAGTATGAAGTGCTAAACCATGAATGGGACTTGGATATTATGAGATCACATGAGGTTAGAAAAGAGATGACGAGAAATTAAGTTTATATCCTATAGAGTAACCAAATGTTCTTGAAGTGTAAGCTTATCAATAAGCTAGACTTATAAAAAGGGTAAAGATTGGAAGGAGAATTTAGAATGATCATGTACAAATGAAGTGTAAGTCTAAGTTCAATTAGACACATATGAATTTTGAAATGGGAATGAGAATAATTTGCGTTTTCGAACATATACCCGGGATTGTCATTGAGCATGCATTGTACATAGTTCATTTATACAATCGTGAGTAAACGAATGCTTATACATGTGCAATTTTTGATAAGTGTGAAATGTGTGTTTTGCATACATGGGTTGTACAGATCAAGTGTCCGCATTCAGGCGTTTTCAGAATTTGAAAGCAAATGCTATTTTGGAGCGTACTGTGAGTAGACCTAGATGGTCTCACTTTATTGATTTCTTTATTTGAATTTTGAATAAATTGCTCTCTGTGTGATGAATGTATATATAATTGTGATTGAATGTGTTTGGATTCCGAGCAGAAGGTTCGATGAGTGATCTGAATTATTGAAGTGCTCATTATATGGGAACAAGATGAACTAAGTGTTTTCAGAATGTGCATTGCATGCAAAATGATAAGTGAATGCTCAACTATATGTTGAATGTCGGAAGACGGTCTGATGATAAGTGAAGGTGATCGAATAAGTGCATGCTATGTAAGTGACGCATTCCATCTCATGAATGCATGAAATATAAAGGAGTTGTGATTTGAGTCGCCTATATGAAGCGCTTCCACGTAGAGCTTTGCTCCGTAAATTCTGATTTTGCACGTAGAGCTTTGCTTCGTGAACTCTGTTCTGAATGAGCCCTGTATGGGACAGTTATCAATCAGCCCTATAAAGGACAGTATCAATGAACCCTGTATGGGACATTTATCAATGAGCCCGATATCCAATGGATAAAGGACAGTTTAGGCACTTGGTCACAACAAAGTAACAAATGAAAAGTGAGTCTCACATGCACCGCATATGCATGATATGAATGATTAAATTATGTTGAATGTGAAGTGTAAAATGATGTGAATATGAATTGTGTGTTGTGTGATTGGGTGAGCCATCGATGATGGTCACTCACTGAGTTCGCAAAACTCACCCAAAATTTGCAAATATTTTTCAAGACTCAGAAGAATACCCCGTTAGGCCAACGGGAGTATATCTACAGCATTCAAGTGAAGGATAGAGGTTGGGATCAGTTCGCATCTGCATTGCATTTCTTTATTTTGTATTGAAGTGTACATTCCGCAATTTTTTGTATAATTTTGTATTTCTCAATGACTCAAGTGTTTTGTAATTGTGAAAGGGCCCGAATGGCAATTGAAAATTTTATTTAATGAAGATGTTTATGAAAGAATGTGGGCCCAATGTGAATATCGTTTTCTGCATATATGTTTGTGATAAAAAATAAAAGTGTACCGATTTCTGAATGATTGAGTGACTTAGCACACCACCCTCGCGGGGCACGGACTCGGATATCACCATCGATGTTGGGTTCGGATCATTGCGGGAGTGGGGTGTTACATTGGCCATATAAATGAGAGACGCATAGCTAAGCTCCATAAGAGTCGTAGTTTAGGGTTATTTGGTTATGAATCATATGACATGTGCGAATCTTGTTTATTAGGCAAGATGACTAGGTTATCCTTTAAGGAAAAAGGTGAATGAGCAATTAGAGTATTAGACCTAATACATTCAGATGTATAAGGTCCCATGTCCATCCATTCCAGAAGTGTCTTCTTTACTTTATTACCTTTATCGATGACTATTCTTGATATGGGTATCTGTATTTGAAATCTAATGCATTTAAAAAATTCAAACAATTCAAAAATGAAGTAGAAAACAAACTTGGGAAAGGTATCAAGACACTATGATCTGATCGAGGTAGGGAATACTTAAAACAAGAATTTTTAGATTATCTCAGAGATAAATTTTATCTCAATGGACTCACCTTACACACCACAACACAATGGTGTGGCCTAAAGGAGAAACCAAACTTTGTTGGACATGGTATGATTGATGATGGGCTTTGCAAATTTACCAAAATCCTTTTGAGAGTATACACTCAAGATGACTATTTATTTGCTAAATAGAGTTCCATCAAAGACAGTTGATGTTACTCCATATGAGATGTGAACTAACAAAAAATCCTATCTTTCTCAATTGAAAGTTTGGGGTTGTCTGGCTTATATGAAGCGAATATAGTCAGATAAGCTTGATGCAAAGTCTGAAAAGTTTTTGTTCGTATGATATCCTAAAGAAAATATGGGATGTGATATCTACCTTGTTAAGGAACAAAAAGTGTTTCTTTCAAAACATGTTGTCTTTTAGAGAAATAGTTTCTTTTAAAAGAATACAAAGAGAGCAAAATTGAACTTGAAGAAGTTTAAGATGCTCGAACAAACGCTAATCAACTGCCTGAACCTGAGACTATGACTCATACAGATAAAGTAACAGTTCAACCTTCTTCAACACAGGAAGTTCGTAGGTCACGTAGGATACGCTTTGTTCCCGACTGATATGGATTTCTCATTATTGAACAGAATGACATATTGCTCGTAGAAAATAATGAGCCTACTAATTATGAAGAGGTTCTAAAGAGTTCAGAGTCTAAGAAATGGCTTAGCGTCATGAAAGTAGAAATGGATTCCATGTATGAAAACCAAGTATAGACTTTGGTTGTCACACCTAAAGGAATAAAACCCATAGGATGTAAATGGGTTTTCAAAAAGAAAATCAACATGGATGGTAATGTAATTACCTATAAAGCAAGGCTTGTGGCCAAAGGTTTCAGTCAAAGACAAGGAATTGACTACGACGAGACCTTCAGCCCAGTAGCAATGCTTAAATCTATTAGGATACCACTAGCCATTTCCACTCATTATGATTATGAGATATGGCAAATGGATGTGAAGACAACTTTCCTAAATGGAAATCTAGCCAAGGATGTGTATATGACACAACCAGAGGGTTTCATCTCCTATGATGGAGAAAAGGTATACAAGCTTTAGAAATCTATCTATGGATTGAAACAAGCATCCAGGAGATGGAATATCTGCTTTAATGAGATAATCAAAGAGTTTGGTTTCTCACAAAATTTAGATGAACCATGTAAGGTTAGTGGAAGTGCAATCGTATTCCTTGTGCTATATGTATGTAACACCCCACTCTCCTTCAACATATGCACGTGCGGCATATGGTCATACGTGCACATGCCCAACAAAAGTGGCGTGTTAACTATTTCACCTTCACTTTATCACATGGCATCACAAATAAGCTATAAATAACACATTGACTAAAATCCAAAATTTCCTCATCTCATTTCACAATCCATAGTTTATAATGTAGCATTATATATATCGTCCATATTTTTACAATATTATCCCAGAGTGTATACAACTTGGTCTACAAAATATGCTACATACATGAGGAAACTAAGTAGAAATTAAAAACAAACTAATCCTTTAATCCCAGCTGACCGACCTCTGAGCCATGACTTATATCCACAATAGTACAAAATTGCTCCTATGCAGCCTTAGAAGCTAAATCATCGCTCTCTCGAACCTAAAATTGTCAACGTTACAATTTTGGTGAGTTTTGTGAACTCAGTTGAGTAACCATCCTCGATGGATCACTCTTGTCATACAACACAGCAATTCATGTTATCATAAAACTCACATCAACTTGATTATCATCAAGTAATATCACGAAACACTTTGTTCACAGATGTCACATTTCAAACACAAATCCATACAATTCATCATTTCACTACAATTTGCAGAACATACATATTGACAAATTATCATATATTTCATACACAAAGTTCTCAAAATATTGCAATCATTCAATTTATTTAGATCATATGTGTATGCAATGTTATAAGACTCAATTTCATTTATTTCATTGTTGTGATTGTGCGCCCTTTTCACTGTCCTGCACCCGTTATGGATACTGGGCTCTTTCATACTGTCCCTTATATGTTGGGGATACAGGGCTTTTTGTACACATTGAGTCTTAGGCTCTAATCACGAATGTCTGAGCTTTAAGCTCTTTTTCACTGGCGACATCAGTCACAACTGCCTTTATATTTCATACATTCAAATAAAATTCATTTCTCAAATTCAAGAACCACATTCAGTCCATTACATTCGCATTCACTTTTTCAGTTACAGTAATCATTGGACTAGGTCTAACATTCAACATTGAAGTCGAGAATCAATTAGTCAATCTCATTCACCTTCACGTAGCACTTTCAATGTTTTAATCATGCATCAAAACTCCTCGAAAAATTCATGTCCGAAATTTAAAACACAATCAGTGCATATCAAATTCAATTAGTCATTCTCATTCACATACAAGTAGCACTTCCAATGATGTTTACATGCATCAAACGCCTCAGGCAATTATTGTCCGAAATTCAGTATACAATTCAGTACACATTCATAAATATCGAATTCAATTCAATAATAAGCAAAACAGATCAAGGTGAGACCATCTTAGGTTACTCACAATTGCTCCCTTTCGTTTATTGCCTTGAAGTTTCGGCAATGTCTGGAAGCGCTCGTTCTACTTGCTCTTTTACATGCAAACAAATACATTTTCATATTACTATATGGCTCATTTATCTGAATAATCACATTTATAAATGTATCATGTAGTATGCATGTTCAACGAAATATGACCGGGTATAGTTCTATAATAAACCGATGCAAAGACCAATTGTACTCCAAACGTAACAAAATTCATACACTCATCAATCATTCCAGTTTTTTCTCAAAACCTACTTTCGGGTCAACTTTACATAATCAATATGACAAGGAAGATGGTGTATTTTTGTAACACTTTCCTCTAGAAAATTGTTCTCCTATGAATTAAGTTTCTAATGACACTAAGATCATTCAATTTGGTTCATTATTCTATGAGTTATGCTCAAAATACTACAGATTGAGTACATTTGAAATTTTGGCTAGGGCATGATCATGCATTCACGTTGTACAACTCATATCTCTCAATTACATTATTCAAAAATTACAAATTTTATACCAATTGAAATTTAAGAGAATACACTACAACTTTTGTGAAGACACCTTTGTTTGAATTGTCCTACATTAATACAGTTTATTCGATAACAACAGAGCATGCTTTCTATCACCGGCAGTGCTACGGTCTAAGCCAAGACTCACTTTCAAGCTACATTTCAAGACCCTTAAGGATAGAATTAAAATTCAATTTCTTCTTAACACTTGTATCCAAATGTCTCTAGTTCAATTTAAATCAAGAATCATCTCATTTGGATAACTACAGATCAAGATATAACCAAAATACCGAAGCATGTTCAATGGAAATATTCCAGTTCATAATATTCCAGCAGACTTCCTCACTTTCATCCAATCAATCTTTTTCAAATCAATTTAGATGGCTCTAGATTTTTGTGGAGAGGAAAACCAACGTCTTAAGAGTGTATTGGTTCAATTTTCAAGTCATTTGGAGGTCGGGAGACAAAGTTATAACAAAAAGATAAAAGGATGTTTAGAAAAAACGTCCCTTGGAAAATATGAAAGTCACGATGGTACATCCTTCCTTTTTCTCTCTAGAAACACAAAACCAGTTTTCTTCTTCTTCTTTCTTTTTTTTTTCCAGATTTTCCAATTCCTACATTTTCCAACTAATACATCTTATGCTAAAACCAACTTTTCTACTTCCATTTTAGTTCATCTTACTCTAAAATAACTTAAAACTTCAAGATTAAACATAAACATCAAAACACACTCACATACAGCAATTCATTAGTTTTCTATCTATATCTTTCTACATGTCTTTTAATATCCAACAACAACGTCATTTCATCATATAGTTTTCATTTTCATTCTTTTTCCTTAACTCTAAAACATCTCAAATGGAAGATCAAATACAACACCCAAAAACAAAACATTACTCACGGTTTTTCATCACTTTCTACATATTTTTTTACAATTTTTCTTCTTTTATGATTTTCCAGCACTTTCCATAAGTCATTTCAAGCTAAAACAGATCCTATTTCCAGTTTCTACAATTGCCCACTCCTCAAATTCACTTTAAACTCAGATTCTCACAATTCTATATTCAAAGTTTCTATACATCTCAATTTCACTAAATTCTCACTTAACTCATTCTTAACATCACCGAAGCTATCCTTCTTACACACCTCATACATGAACTCATTTCCAATCATTAAAACATCATCACAATCATTTACAATATCCAGTAAATTTGAAAACACAACTTACATGATTTCAGAAAATTTCAGCAGCGATATTGAAGAACAAGTTTCGATGGCTAGAGGAAATCAAAGATGAATGGAAACAGAGCAATATATATGGACTGCCAAATATACAATATTGAACAAGTGTTTCGGTGATGGATGTTCAAAGAAGAGAATTGGATAATGTCCAATGAAGAACATCGAAAGAGCTGAAGAAGTGTTCTTTTTTTTTTTTAACTTACACTTGGCACCTATGCATGTAATCTATTTGTCATGCATGTGAGGCTCCCACATGTCACACTTCCATTTATCTTTTTTTTTTAAAGTTCAAAAGACCCCAAATTTTTACAAATTTCCTGAAATTCACCAAAAATTTTCAAAATAATAATAACATTCTCCAAATAAATTTTCAGTACATAAAAACCACAAATCGCATTTATAAATCACTTATATCAAAAAATGTCAATGAATGCATGTATAATTCTTCTAATGAATATCGACACAATTAACATATTTAAATATACCATATGATGCATAAAATTATGATGTACGAAATGCACTTCTAATCTCTCAATATACACTATTATGGGGTCCTAGCCCCTAACAAGGGATATTAGGAGGTTACATGTAGATGACATATTATTATTAGGAAGTAATGTCTCTATGCTACAATCTGTGAAGATTTGGTTGTCCAAACAATTTTTCATGAAAGATCTCGGTGAAGCAAGTTATATCCTTGGGATAAAGATCTATAGAGATAGATAAAAAGGTTGCTTGATTTTCAAAATTAGTGTACATAGACAAGATTCTAAAGAGGTTTAGCATGGAGTAGTCTAAGAGAGGGTATCTTCCCATAACTCGTGAGATAACACTCTCGAAATCTATGTGTCCTAAGGCACAAGATGAGAGGATGCGCATGAATATGATCCTATATGCATCTGCAGTAGGATCTATCATGTACGCTATGCTATATACAAGACCCGATTTATCATATGCTCTAAGTGTTACAAGCATATACCAATCGAATCCTGATGAGGGTCACTAGGTGGCTATCAAGAACATGCTCAAGTACTTGCAAAGGACTAAGGATATTTTCTTGATATATGGAGATGGAAATTTAAAAGTGAGCGAGCATACAGATGCCAGTTTTCAATTTGATAAGGATGATTCCAAATCCCAATCAGGTTATATATTCACATTGAATGGCGGGGCAATCAGTTGGAAGAGTTCCAAATAAGAGACGAATGTCGATTCAACAACTGAGGCAGAATACATTATGGCTTCAAACGCAGCAAAGGAAGTAGTTTGGATCAAGAAGTTCATTACTGAACTTGGTGTGGTTCCTAGCAAGGATGGGACCATACAATTTTATTGTGACAATAATAGGGCTATTGCACAGCGAAGGAACCAAGGTCTCATCAATGGTACAAGCACGTACTCTGCAGATATCATCTGATAAGGGAGATCATTGGTTGAGGTGATGTAAAAATAGAGAGAATTCCTACTGAGTAGAATATTGTTGATCCGTTGACAAAGCCATCGTCACAGAATAGCTTTGACTCTTATGTACTCGTCTATGGTATTAGATACTAAGGCGATTGACTTTAGGTCAAGTGGGAGATTTGTTAAAGTAATACCCTAAAGGCAATCGCCTTTAGTGCGTTTTGTACAAAGTTGTGTACAAACTTTATTTTCAATAATAAAGAAAGGCATATTTCATTAATTTGGTGTTCATTATTTATGAATTGATATTGATCAATAAGCAAATTAATGAAGTCCATGATATATGATATAGCATGAAGAGAATCATGATGTGATCATACTACTAAGATTCCTTTCATGTGTAATTACGTTAGTATCTAAATTATCTCTAGTTATAGGATTAATGAGAATGGACATTGTTAATCCTAATAGATTAGCACATGTCAAACTCTTTGATTTGATTAAGCAGTGGATCTCATAAACTATAAACATGAGATATTTAGAGTTGAGATGTGGATGATTACTAGAGGTAGTAAGTACATTGGATGACCTACCATGAGATCATCACATAGATGTTCTATTCTAATGTTGGTGATAATCTCATCGTAGCAATGGCGTAAGTATCCTTAGACTTGAGATACTCAAGGATATCTTGGATACTAATTATGTGCTTTGACTCCATTCCTTATTGTCTTGGAAAGGTCACTCATAGGGTGGTGATTAGGTACAACTTGAGGTATTCAAAGGTAATTGAGTAACCAATAAAGGATTCACCACTTATGTGATAGCAGAAGATGATACCCACGACCTCTTATCGAGGTCATTACTTGAAAATCTCTGGGCGGAGTACATGTGTCATGAAGAATGTCTTCATTGACATATATAGAGTAATGAGTCCTAGGACGAGAACAGATATCACTTAGGCTAGATTTGACGTAGTCCGTCTAGTGAGAGTTGACACTTTGCCCATTGATTGAGCCAAGTTTACACTATAAATTGGTTGCATTTTCATACCTTTTTATGCACTTGTTGATTCCTAATTGATGACTTTTGTTCTTAAATTAGTTCCTTATGTCGAGCTCACGCTATTTGCAATTTGTTGGTCAGATTGTTCCAAATTGATATTAATTGTATTATAATTTTTTATAATTTTTCCAAGGACAATTGAGAAAAATTGTAATTTAATTGTAGGAACACAAGGAGTCAACGACGAAGAAGGCAACAGGTCGTGAGATGATCACACGTTGCAACGAGCCAACCAAGTCCATACGTCGCAACGAACACATCCTCAATCGTCGCGACGATCAAGCTGAAGCATTCGTCGCGACGAACAATTAATTAATTAATTACCTCGTCGTGACGTGCGGACGGATATCCAGGGTTTCGACCCGGCCCGCGACGAATCCTTTAAAAGCGGCCGAATTAGGTTAGAAGTGGGGGGATCTGAAAATCGACGCAGCGACAGTGAAGAGGAGAAGACGATACATAGAGGAGACCGTCGGGCGACGAGTGAAGAGAGAAAAAAGAGGGAGCAGTCGCGTCCTCACCACCCAGGGTTCCTTCGGGTTCCCTGGGTGGAGCTTTCTGTATAGTTTTTATTCTCTTTTTCCGCCGACGTTCACCGTGGGCAGCTAGGAGTCGTCGCGAGTTGTGAGGCTTCCGGTTGCTTTGGGTGGATAGGCATTCTTCTCCTCTTGACGATGCAGTGATGGTTGGAGTTTACCGAGCTTAAAAGGAAGTAGCTTAATCCGTAGTTTTGCTATGATTTATGAATATGCCTTGGTCGAGGGTTTGTAATTTGTAGT
>JAOSBM010141163.1:0-14666 GCA_027568955.1 Erythroxylum tenue | reverse complement strand
AGATAAAAATTTCAAAGTAAGAGAGTTGACAGTTGAGAGAATGTAGTTTTGCGCTTCCGTCTGCTTTTGGTTTTGAGGTTCCGCCTGCTTATTTGTTTCGCGCTTCCGTCTGCTTTTCTTCCGTCTTAATTTCTATTAACGCCTGTCGTCTCAATTTCCATCGTCTAATTTAAACATATTCCATCGCTTGAAAATAAGGGAATTGTTCTCAGATGTTTTCCTGGTCTTGATCAACCAGAGTTATAGAATTCAACCGCTTCAATATCGTCTTTTATTTCCGCGTGATGAATCAGAATGGCATCATGGCATCGCTTGATCAACGCGTTTATCCAAATGTTTAATAAAACCGTAGGGCATCTGTACACACAATAAAACTTGCACGAAAGGAGAAGTTAACAAAGTCGGAGAGAAAAGGAAAAAAGAAAAAAAGAAAACTTATCACAGCTGCAGAGAAACAAAAGCAAAAAACGAAAACTTACCAAAGCCGAAAGAGAAACTCCAAATGTTGAATAAAAGAAAGCTGGATAGAAACTCTAAACGTTGAACAAAACCATAGGCCATCTGTTGCTGTAGTTCATGGACGACCACGCAGTCTATCCACTTCGTCCATTTCATCTGACGGTCACGAGACTCTCGGAATCTCATCCTCACTTCATCCAAGTCCTCTCTTGCTCTTTTCAAAGAAAGGTGTTGTTTCTGTTTTTCATTTCCTCCTGCGCCTCCAACAAGCGTGCCGGAGAGAAACTACAACACCTGTTAACAACATAAAACAAAAAGGGCAAAAAATAAAGGAAAAAAGAGAAAGGAAAATTTATCACAGCTACAAAGAAAAAAAAAAGAAAAAAAATGAAAACTTACCAAACTCGAAAGATGAACTCGATAGCGCACCTGCCGAAGAGAAACTGCAACACCTGCAGAGAAACAAAAGAAAAAGCCGAGAACTTAACAACACAAAGAGGAGAAGGAAAAAAATAAAGGAAAAAGGAAAAAGGAAAACTTCTCACAGCTGCAGAGAAACAAAAGAAAAAACGAAAACTTACCAAACTCGAAAGAGAAACACATGGGAGAGAGGGCTGCAACATCTGCAGAGAAACAAAAGAAAAAATCGAGAACTTAACAACACAAAGACGAAAAGGGCAAAAAATAAAGGGAAAAGGAAAAAGGAAAACTTACCAAACTCGGAAGAGAAACACACGAGAGAGAGGGCTGCAACACTTGCAGAGCAATAAAAGAAAAAATCGAGAACTTAACAACACAAAGACAAAAAGGGCAAAAAATAAAGGAAAAAGAAAAAGAAAAACTTATCACAGCTGCAGAGAAACAAAAGAAAAAACAAATACTTACCAAAGTCGAAAGATAAACACCTGCCTGAGAGAAACTACAACACCTGCACAGAAACAAAAGAAAAAGCGAGGACTTAACAACAAAAAAAAAGGAAAAAAGAAGAAGAAAAACTTATCATAGCTGGAGAGAAACAAAAGGAAAAACCAAAGCTTACCAAAGTCGAAAGAGATACTCCAACCATCTATGCTGAACAAAACCACAGACCATCTGTACAAACAATAAAGTCTGGATGAAAGTCGAAGAAAAAACGCAAAGCCAAAAAGGGAAACAAAATCAAGGAAAAACGAAAACTAAAACTTAACAACACAGAGATAAAAAAGAAAAAAATAAAAAAAAAGGAAAAAAGAGAAAATGAAAGCTTATCACAGCTGCCAAAGCCGAAAGTAAAATTCCAAATGTTGAATAAGGCAAAAAGGAAAACAAAAACACAGCTGCAGAGAAACAAAAAAAGGGAAACTTACGAGAGAGAGAGAAGACATCGACGGTAGAGAGCTGCAGAGGAAGGCAAGGACGGAGAGGTAAAGCAAGAGAAAGAAACTTTTGCAAAACTCTAGCCAAAGCGAATGAAAGAATGGAAGAGGGAAAGTAATAATAAAGACACAACATTCAACGAAGACATTAAACCGCCAGATTAAACGGACGAGCGGGATGGATCGACAAATACAACATTCAATGAACAAAGGCACAAGATTCAATGAACAGATATAAGTGGCGGGTTTAAACGGACGAGCGGGATGAAAGAAAAGACACAACATTTAATGAACAGATATAAACCGTCGGATTAAAGGAACGAGCGAGATGGATTACGTGGTCGTCCATCCCGAGTCGTCCTTAGTATATATACTTAATAAAGAACCTACTGGGTTACATCAAACCTTTTATTTATCTTTGCAACAAATTGGAGCAACCACATCAAGAAGAAAGCACCTAGTCTGGTGGATTTGAGGCTCTCGTTTCAATGCATTTTGAATCCAGTACAAAATTGCAATCCCTTTTATATGCTACATGATTCAGGATAACTCCTTTTAACTGAGAAAATCGGTCTATGATATTCATTAATTAATGAAGTCTTACATACAAGTGGGGTGTTGAACCAAGGCAACAGGATGGGTTTGTTAGCAAATTCCAACTTTGCAATGACATAGAATGAGTTGAAGAGATAACTGATACGGAAACGATTCTCCCATAAACACGTGAAATGTGTCACAAGGATTAAGCTGTCCCTATCAATGCCGAGGCCTCATCTTGCAGAATCTTCCACGCTGCGGCTACGTGTCTTTCTTCCGTCAGTGGTGCTCCTATTGCAAATCGTAATATATACTTGCCTGATAAAACCTGGATTGGTCGATTTTCACGGCGTTTCAGAAAATGACAAAACGAGTCAAGCAGGTACTGCATGTTGTCGTGATTTAACTCTTGTTCTGGGAGTAACGTATAAAATACACTTACCGTATGTGATATAAAAGCTCTCCCAGTTGAGTTTACAGCATCTAACAGGTCATGATTTAGTTTGTTGCCTACGTCTTCATTATTGTCAGGAGGCAGGAGGCGAAAACAAACGAGAGAAAATATCCGAGGGCTAACAACCTGAAAACATGAATGAGTGACATACTGAATCCCACTAATGACTGCATTAGATAATATATAATACACTGATTTCCTCTCTGCAATATAACAAGTTTGTGTCAACAAACTATACAACTTAGAAGTAACCATAGCAGCTACAAACTCCTACAAAAGGTATATGGAATTATAAAACTAGAAGTGCGCATCAGGCGCCACTAGTCATACATCCTTCAATTCAGATGAATAAGATTTTTACAGATTAAGGTGTTCCGAGAGTATAAATTCTTACATAAAGGGGGTACTTGTACATGTTTCGACTATACAATAAAGAAGATATCCGAATTAAAGAAGATATCTCTTATATACTAATTGTATCCCTGAAGCCATACTGATTGTATTCCTCAATATGTGCTGATTGTCTCCTTAAACCTATGCTAATAAGTAATTAATGATACGTAATGGTTACTTATAGATATATTAAACTCAAGTTCATAAAGAGTTGCACATATTAAGTTTGGAAACAAATTTCTAAAAACGTCGAGGTGAGTGTAATTTGATAAAAATATCTACAATATGAGACTCTGATGAAATAGGGACAAAATGGATTGCTCCTTGAAGAACATGACACAATACAAGGTCATAGTCAATCTCAATGTATTTGATATGCTCATAGAAGACATCATTATGAACAATTTTATAGAATTGTGATTATCACAAAAGAGAAGACTTGTAAAAGAAGAGGAGATACTCATAATTTGAAGCAATCAACATAGTTAGATGAGTTCAAAGGTAGTGTGAGTAAGAGTTCGATATTCCGTTTTTGTCCTAGAGTGAGAGAGTGATTGTTTGTTTGTTTCTTAATGCGTTATGACATAAGAGATATGCCAAGAAAGAAATAATAGCCACTAGTGGAGCGATGAAAAGTTGAAGTCTAGCCCAATCAATATTAGAGTATGCTTATAACTCTAGTATAGATAAATGGCAGGAGTGAAGATCAAGAAAGAAAGTACTTCTGATGTACTGAAGAATACAAAGAACATAAAAAAAGTGAGTGGTACAAGGTGTTGACATAAATTGACTAACAATGTGAACAATATGTAAAATATTTAGATAGGAGATGACGAGGTATATAAAACTGCTAACTAATTGACGATAAAAAGTACTATCATTGAAAAGAGTGCTATCAGTAGCAGAAAGATGAACACTGGGTTTGAGTGGAGTGCTCGTAGTTTTAACATCAATGATACTAGCACGAGAGATGAGATTGGTGACATTTTGTTTGTGACAAATAATAGCCAGATTTATCCTATAAAACCTTAAGATCCAAAACTCTAATTACTTAAATACTTCATCTCAAACTATTAATGTATAAAATATTTGATAGTGGAGATCTCCTGAGTATCATCGCTAGTAATTATCATATCATCAACATAAAAGAGAATAAAAGTGTACACTTGATCTGTCTTGTGAAGGAATAAGACATGATCATAAGGGCTGGATTGAAAATATAAAAAAAATCAATAGTGGAGCTAAGTTTAGCAAATTAGGCCTAAGGAATGTGTTTCAATTTGCAGATGATAAACTTTAATAAGTATAAGATCATAACTAGTTAGCGGTTGCACATACACACTTCTTTTGTAAGATTACTATTGGGGAATGAATTATTTACATCCATTTGGAATAACAACCAACTCTTGCTAGCAGCAACTATAATGAAATTGTGGACTAAGGTTAAACAGGTTACAAGAGTAACTGTCTCCTTATAATCGATTTCATACTCCTAGGTAAATCCTTTAGCAACAAGTCAGGCTTTGTATCGCTTAATTAGTCCATCAACTCAAGTACTAATTTTATAGAATCATTTGCAACTAACAATAGAATTGTCTGAAGGTAAATCAAACATGTTCTAAGTATTTGATGCTAGTAAGTGTCTATAATTCTTTTGTCATTGCTTTCTGTCATAAAGGGTTAGAGCTTGTCTTGCAATAGGTGCAAGGTCAATATAACGAGACATCAACAAAATAAATATGAAAATCTCAAAGACAAATAGAAGGGTGACACACAATATGAGAAATGGGTTAAGGACTAAGAGGTTCTAATGAGTGAGTAGATATAGAAGGATCATTTGGCTGAAGTGATTGATCCATGACTGATGTAGATATAATGGGATCAAGTGCACAACTGTTTCAAATTGCTAGAATTGTTAGAAAATGATCATGCAAAAGAAATGTTAAGAAATAAGTATATGATTTGATAAAAAAATTAACGACTCTAAAATTTTGAAATAATTGAAAACATCTTATGCTCCTAAAAGGTCATATGCAAAAAGATACTAAGTCTTTGAAAAAAGTGATCCCAACACCTATCTCATACCTTAAGAAGCAACATAATTGTTCTCGTGGTTCTAGTTTGGTGTGTTTATGTAATTGGAAAAGAACAAAACAAGCACTAGTTAAGAATTTTAAAAGTTTGGTAGTCAGGCGCACGATTATACAAGCGTTCATAAAGATAGATATTAACTACGACAGAAAAAGAAATACGAATTATAGTATAAACAACAATAAGAGCAACATCTCCCTAAAAGGTTTCTAAACAAGGGGTAGAGATGAGAAAAGTTTAGATATTATTAAAAATGTGTGTATCCTGCCATTCAAATTTTCCATTCTATTGAAAGGTGCATGGATAAGATCTTTGGATAACAATTCATTGCTGATCAAGAAAATGAGTAAAATATTTATCCTTATAATCCGTGAAAATATTGGTGTACAAGATTTTGACTTTGCATGAAAATTGAGTTTAAATCATATTTACAAAGTGAGAATATAAAGAAAACAATTCAAACCCATGATATAGGAGATAAATCCAGGTATATCAAGAAAAGTCAAGAAACATCACATAATATCACAAACCACCCATGGTGTCATGAGGAACGGGCTCCCAAATATTAAAATTGAATCGAATCAAAGGGTGTCAAAGAAACATAGTTACTATTAATAAAAGGTAAAGTATGACTTTTGGGAACCATTGAACCATTATAAATTAAAGATCCAAGTATAAGATTGAAAAGATGACTAAGACAAGCGCGCTAGATATTGGATGTAACAACAACAACAACAAGAAGACGTTTGGATAGAAGGCGAAGATAGGTAAGTTCAAACAGTTGTCTAACCTTATGGCCTATCCTAAAGATCTCGCTTGTCTGTGGATTTTACGCAATACAACTTAGGTATTTGAATAACACCTATACTTTGAACATGTATGGTAGAGTTATCAACAATGTAGACAAGTGAAACATAAAGAGTGCTCAAAAAATTATATAAGGAGGAGTTAGAGTTCATGTGGTTGCAATAAGAAGGATCAAAATAGCATGAACAGTAAGTATCTCATGTGACAAACATGACAGGAGAGGAAATAACATCAAAAAAATCTGATTAGAGTTGCTGTAGAAGGGCATAAAGAACTTTTAAATAGAATTTGAGAGATGTACTCTTTATTAAACCCTTAGTAAAACCATTAGCAGTAGTAGTAGGCTGAAAGGATATGAAAGAGTTACATTTTCTAAAAGTTTGTCGGGCCATTTTCTACACTCAAAGATGTAATGACTTCTTTTTTTTGTAGTAATTACAAAATACCTTCTGAAACTTCTTGGTAGAGGTTTGATAAGAAGAAGTTTGAGTGGCAAAAACAACATCAATAGTTGGAGCACATTTTTCCGTTCTAAGGGCATGGAGTTGGGTGTCTTGAATGGTTAGTTCTTTAATCATAGTATCAAGGTTTGACACAAGACGTTGATGAAGAAGAGAGCTACAGATAGAATCGAACCATCTTTGAGAGTCATCAGCAGATGTTAAAAATGCTATCAATTATGAAGATCATCATAGATAATAGCACTTTGAGTATTAGGTTCTGTAGGATCTCCATATGTCAATTGATCCCAAAGCTCCTAAAATTCAAACATAATTGTGGATAGTTTGATCAAGTTGTTACATGCGAATGAAGTCATTTATAAATCATTATATACAAAATAATAGCTTTTTAGAGAATCTCATATATTTTTAACAGCATCAAATAATCAAAAGTCAAGCTTGATTATGTTGGCACAGGCATTGTGAAACCAAGTTAAGACCTGATAATCATGCCATTCTGGGATGTTAGATGTTCTGTAAATATATCCTTTGCTTCATCTATTTTTTGGTTAGGTTTGGGTATCCCTCTAGTAACAATGCAAAGAAGTTTACTTTTGAGAAAGCTGCATATTTTCTCAACCCACAAATCATAGTTAGATTCATTAAATATGACATCGATTGGTTGAGGAATAAATTCAGAAAGTTTGTAAGTATCCATAGTGCACAAAAGAACAAGATTTTGTTTGGAAAATAAAAGAACAAGATTTGTTAACAATAAGGCTTGAAAAACACAATAAAAAGTACAAAACAATTTGTAGAGTTGGAATATGGCCAATTTGAACGTGAAAATGAGTTCACAGCACCCAAAAACGTTAAGAATTGGTTTGAGCGACGAGAAAACTGGTAAGAAAATAGTTGACCTGGTCAGTTAAATGTATTGGTCAACACTTTTGAATCGAATCAGCTGAGCTGAATCAATGATGAGGTGGCAACTAATGTAGCAGACATGACCAAGGATGATGTGGCTGATGTTTATGTGGCAAATGCGAGACCCATGTGATGACATGACTACTGATGTGACAGTTGATGCAGATGCTGACATGGCAAAGAAGGGATATGGTTGCTAATGTAGCATGTATGTGGATGTTAATGTGGCAAATAACATGATAAAAGGTGGGACATAGGTAGAAAACACCGTTGTTTAAGTCATATTCTTCCTTTGGAAAACAGAATACAAAAATTCGATAGTGGCTATCGATGAAGTGTGCATTAGAGATTATGTACGCGGTTTGCAATGTTGTGATCGTCTTGAAGATTAGAAGAATTTGGTGTGATCGTCTTGAAGATTAGAAGAATTTGGTATATACCAAATAATTACTAGACGATTGAAGAATTTGTTAGACACCAAATAATTACTAGATGATTGAAGTATCTCCAAAAGGGCAAACACAGAAGGTCAATTTTTTTTAACCCTTTTTACAAAGGAGGCTTTGACACCATATAAAAAATAAAGATGATTGAGAGAAAATAATGTTTGTATTTCTGTGTGTATAAATTCTTACAGAAAGGGAGAACACATATTTTAGTTATATACAATTAAGGAAAATATCCCTTAATCTATGTTAATAATATCCTTAAATTTATGTTGATTGTATCCCAAAATCTATGCTAATGAACAGCTAATGACAGTTAATAGTTGACTTATATATATATGTTAACAGTAAGGATTGCATCTGGCTCACTTCATTTTTGTAATCAATCAAGGCTTAAGGATGCCAAAGGACGCATGTGATTTGAGCAAGAACATGCAACATTTTTAAAAAAGCTGTTGTTACCTCAAACCTTGAATCTCCAGCAACAAGCCCTTCAAAATATTTGGCCAAGTTGATGTGATTTCTGATATAGCATTGCAGATTTTCCAAGCCATACAATCGTAATACCATCCATAGTTTCAATGATCTAACATGGAGTTTTAGTTAGTAGAAGACTATGCTACCTTTGGTGCTTGAAGCACCTCTTGCATCGATGGTAGGATGCACAAGACATGCATTTTTCTATTCCAATTTAAGCCAAATAAGATCCTAGTCCTGAAAGCAAAAGTTAAGGCAAACCTAAACCGACGTCCAAGAGGAATCTGCCAATCTTTGTAGTCCACGACCATGTTTGCTTGAGAGGCCTGAAAAATAAAACACAAAATGCCATGAGAAAGGTTCAGTAAACAAATAGAACCATTAGTTAGAAGACTATACTGACCATCCACTCATTTAATGCCGGTAACTTTATCTGAATATTGCACAATCTTTCATCCTTCCAAGATCATTTAACTACTATCTCATCTCACAGTATTGAAGGCTTTAAATAGGAGATCATAATTTTGACAATGAAAACTTCTAAAGATTGATAACACAACTTCTGCACCTAGCTTAAGAAAGATAGCATAAGTTAAAGTTTGATTCTTCTTCTTTTTTTATTTTTAAAGATATCTACAACTTTGTATAAACATGCCTGAATCAGTAAGCCTCCTTCTGTTAAGAGTGCAGGATTGGAGAATGCACAAACAGCCAAAAAGTTGGCAGACTACTGCATATACTACTTAAGCTTTAATGCTAATACTTTGATACTTCATGAACCAAAGATTAAGAAATATATGGATTCTCAGAAGGTCTAGGAGAGCTTGAAAATTGCCTATCTTGACTGCTTACCATGTTGGAAACCTTCACAAGTCATTGCAGGGTCACTGATTATGAAAGTAATTTGTATAAAATGTTCAATAACTCCAGTAACATAAATTCAATTTCATGTGAAATACATGTCTCAGATCTGTAGATTAATTGCATATGAAAATGCAGAAGGAAGCTTACTTTGTTCTTCAGAAACTCAGGATTTGTAGATAGGGACTGAATTAAAGCATTTCTGTCCTGTTTTCATGCAAGATAGCATCATTACTTAAAATCTTAACATATTCGAAGAAGTAAACCATTCAAAGAAAGCAAATCAAAGGCACATATTATCAACTACAAATTGTATCAAGAGCCTTTCAGGTACACAAGTTAAATTCCACATTGACATCATCATTATGCAATCAGCAAACCTTAATTGCTGCCTAAATGCAAAACTTACTTTAATCTTAGTAACTACACAACTGAGCATTTTTAATGTCCTAATCACTATCTCAACAACACTGTGGTAGCTGGCCAACAGGGATCATCTCCTAAATATTTTTGACAACACTAGTAAAAGATTGGGGCTAAATCTGGTGAATGCATGCAGATGTTTCTTTGTTCATGTTAGTGGCATACTATCCTATGCTACTTAATAAATGTTCCCTCAAAGTTAACCTCTACATTCCCTACTATCCTTAAAGGAATGAACCTTCAACAAATGAAGAGGAGCTTCAACCATGCTTCATCAGTTGAGTACATACTGTACATTTGTTAAAAGCATGTAATAGATAGAGAGAAAAGGAGTAAAAGCATATTGTTAAATACTTTCCATAAAAAGCCTAGTTGAAGGTAATCAACAATTACCAACAAAAAATCTGTCAATTTTTATTAATAATACAATTTTTATCTGATTTTTAATAATAAAAAATGGCTTAGATTTTTTTTTAACCAAATATTTTGAAATTCTCATTATTATTGGGAATGCATTTATCAATAATATTTCTTGAATCATATATAGGGAGAATATGATGGAAACATAGAGACTGGAAAAACTCTTACCTTCACCCAAAGGGCTGAGCAATCAAAATTGGTCAGCAACCATTTATGTGCATTCATGTTAAAGGAGTCAGCTTCCTCAACACCATCAAGATAGTGGCGATATTCCGGACATATACAAGCACTTCCAGCATATGCAGCA
The DNA here is from genome assembly GCA_027568955.1 of Erythroxylum tenue. Taxonomy (NCBI): domain Eukaryota; kingdom Viridiplantae; phylum Streptophyta; class Magnoliopsida; order Malpighiales; family Erythroxylaceae; genus Erythroxylum; species Erythroxylum tenue. The sequence goes on along the minus strand of JAOSBM010141163.1, from coordinate 4,269 downwards.
TCCACATGAAACCAAATTCCATTCTTCTGTTAAGAGGCCGGACAGAAAATATACTATTACCGTCCTATATAGCAAACTTTCAGGGAAGTCCTATGAAAAGTAATTTTCAGAGATCTTTCCCATGTCCACACCATTTAGAATCACAAGGCCCCAGCACAGTTTAAGTAAAGATGTCCCTTCTTTATGTGCGTTTTTCCATTTGCAAAGTTATTCAACATGCAGGGGGTTAAGTACACTTTGTACACCTGGTTAGGGAGGTTATCTACAGAACTTCACCATAACATGTAAAGAAGAAACCTTCTAATTTCACTAGCTTCGCCTAGTTATCTATTTTTTTCCCCCATTCTTGTTTCAATTTATGTTCATTTGATAAATAGAGTTAGTTTATGCTCCATATAACACTTGGCATCCAATTTTGGTGCCAAAGATCAAGGAATGCAGCCATTCCATATTGACTATGTCATACTTTCTTTAATCACACTTAAATCTTTATTTCGGAAACAGCCAAGTTTAACATCACCTTCGCAATCTTTCCTAGAGGAAGCAAAGGATCAATAGCTGTTGATGATGTAGTTCCAACCTGCAAATACGTGATAATGACAATTCGAAACAAACAGATAACATGAACATCTCATGTCAGGACTACCAATTGTTATTTAACTTGGAAAAACTAAAAAAATAATCATTTTACCAAAACACTAAAATTACTTTATAAGGAAAAGGCTACAATTGATAAAACATAAGGAAAGAGAGAGCGTAAAATAACAAGTACTAGTTTTTTATAATTGCCATATCTTACAGTGGCACATAAAAAGAAGGGGACCCATCCCATATCAACGTCATGTGAAATTGTTTCAGTGAGTAAATCTGGTGAAAGAGCATAATTTGTAGAAGAATCAGCTATTAGCACCCTGAAATTTTGTGGATGAATTCCTGCTATCTGGCTCAAGTAAACAAACATCACAAATTAAAATAGATCAATCGAAAGAAACAATGCTTGCAGGAACATACATCTGATTCACCTTGTTCATCAGGAAAATTTTCAAAAGGGTTGCATTTGCAAAAAACTAAGGACATACAGATGGATATGCAATAAGTTATTAAGTTCTGTTTTGTAAAGCTTGCTTGAAGTGGGATAATTAGAGTCTACCAGGCATGCTACAAACATACCTGGCAGGCTTTCTGCAAAGCCGAATGTGTTTGATCAGAAGCATAGACCACAAGTTTCTCAAGGGAATTTTTTCCAACCCTCCCCAAAACTTTATCACGAGCTGCCAGGAGTACAACTAGAACAGCTTCACTTGCAGTGCCTTGAATAACTCCCCCACCTTGTCCTACAACATAATACCAAATGCATTGAAGAACTTTATCGCAATAATTAGATCCTAATCTGACGTCTAAATGGTTACCTGATGAGAGAAAATCTTCAGGTAATTTCAGCATTTTACCAAGCCAATCAAGAACAATCATTTCAAGCTCTGTTGCAGCAGGAGAAGTTATCCAGCTGAAACCCACTATATTAACACCGGCACTAAGCATTTCTCCCAAAAATCCTGCGATACTGCTGTTGGAAGGATAGTAAGCAAAGTAATTCGGGCTTTGCCAGTGCGTCACCCCCGGCAATATCTTGGCCTGAACGTCTGCAATCAAACAGAAGATGAAGAAGTGCGATAAAGAAACATCGGTGAAACACAAGATAACACATTCAGCGACAACCAATGTACTTCCTACTCCTAGGATCACAGCTTAATAACATGCAAGCAAATGTAAGCGAATCTAAAATGAATAACTTAACCATCAAGAACGCTTTGAAACGATTCCGGTTGGGTTGGAGCAGAATCCGGCAGAAGTTTATGAAGATAGCCAGGCTGAAACCATTAACATTAAAGAACCAAGAGACATGCGAACATGAGAGATTAACCAAGAACTTGATAGTCAAAAAAAGAAGGATAACCAGTCCCCAATATGGAAAGGATTAATGAGATAAGAACAAAATATCCTTCATCATATTCTCAAGTAAAAGAGAAAAAGATGAAATTAAGAAAATGGGCAACCTCAACTTGACTGAGAACAGGGATAGTCTCAATGGTTTTGTAGTAATCAGCAATGAAATCAACCATCTTATGTCCACACTCTCTCAGTTGCTCAGCGTCCATCGGTTTCAACCCGCTCTCCCTGCAAAACAAAACATAAAGAAGTAAACTTTGATCAAAAAGAAAAATCCAAAGCCAACGTTTTGGAAACTAAAGCACAACACTCACATTTGGTTGTGAATAGGAAACGCAAATGGATGCTGGAGGACGCGGAGTGTAGAGAATTTATTCAGAATTAGCTTTGTTTTGCAAACAAGGGAAGTGTAAAAGACGGAGGGAATGAAATCACTTGTTCACTGTATGCTCTGTTCTGTTTACAGTTTACACATAATTAAGACTCCTAGTCCTATCCTATCTAGTCAGTGACGACAATAGACGGGACAAGTACACGGCCGCCACAATTCACTCGTCTCTCCTTTGCAACTAACGTAACGTAGATATTGTCAAAGTTTCAGTGTCCTGCATATGCAGATGGATTAGTCTTTCCAACTTGCCTCATCAGTTAAAAAATTAGCGATAAAGTTCTGGATCGCTATCTAATTGTTATTTTAACATTTAAGGGGTGTTCTGTTCTGTCTCTTTTTTCCTATTGTGACTTTAGTTTTCATTTTTTATTTTCTTTTAAATAAAAACAAAATTTTACTTAATTAATAATGTCAATGTAATTATTACAGACAATAATTTCATGTTAGATAAAATTTAAATTTAAATTTATTTTAATATTTTATATAATTATTAATAAAATTATTTTATTTTATTAAAGTGAATAATTTAAAAAGTAACATTCTATTTAAAAAATAATATTTATTTTAAATATATTTTAATTATTAAATAAAAATTTATTCAAAATATATATTTATTTATTTAGTTTGATAATAAATCAGATTATACAAAAATTAACAAAAACCACTTTTATGACTTCGTAACTTTTGAAAACTAGAAGAAACTAAACTAAAGGCTAAAACCAAAAATTCAAATAAACAGTTTTTTTTACTAAATTTAAAAATGAAAATGAAAATGAAAACAATCAGGCCTAAGAATATACTTTAGATAAAATTTTTGTTTTTTTTGTTGTAATTTTTTGTTTAGATTCAGTCACTCTATTAGTTAGAGATAAGACTCGATACTACTAGATTTTTATAGATCCACTTTTATACAATCACTCTATTAGTTAGAGATAAGACTCGATACTACTAGATTTTTATGGACCCACTTTCACTGAGTTGTTATTGTTATTATTGTAATTTTTCAATATAACTGGATCTTATATCACTAAATTATTTTTACCTTTTTCACTATTCACTACCGTCCATATTTTCAAGAATGGAATAACCAAAAAATAAAAAGTGTATTAAATTCAAAAGCACTCAAAAACCAAATTAATAATTGATAGGCTGATATCTATGTTTTTAATGAATTTAATAAATCAATTTGTTAACAAATAAAGAACAAATAATTAAATATTAAAATATATTATTCTTCTTATTATTTTTATATCAATTCAATTCAATAGTTAACATTACTGTTATGTTATTTTAACACATTATTTTTTATATTCGACTAAAGAACATTTGTTAATTTTAAAAGTTACACTTATAGTGTAAAGACTAAAACATTAATATGTGTTAGTTCTCTATATGATAATATTTATTACACCAATATTTATTAGTGTTTAACATTATATTATCATGTTAGATTAAACTAAACATATATATTGAAAATTAATAAAAAATTATAAGTAAAATAATATATAACCATTAAATTTAATTTTATGTTGAAAAATTATTTTGGTTTTTATCCAAAGCCACCCATTTCATTATTGCATGTGAGTATTCTCTTATTTCTCTCTTTAATTCACCATCTTGTACACTAAACTTTAAGATTTTTAATGCACTCTCTTCTTCATATATTACCCCTTTTACATTAAGGAAGTTATTATAATTTGTATGTCTCAAGTTAAAATGTTAAGCTTAAAATTACAAGAGATATTTGAGATAAGGGCTTTGTAAATCAACTAAATGACTATTGTTAATGATAATTTTGACGAAAATGTTGACATGGATTGATATAAATAAACTAGCAGAATAATACTGTGCACATGCGCAGTAGTAATGCCCTGTGAATTAAATAATAAAATGATGATGATATTAATACTAATAATAATGATGAGTATAAA
>JAOSBM010141086.1:0-14681 GCA_027568955.1 Erythroxylum tenue | reverse complement strand
CTCAGGTGCAGACCAGGAGAAGTCTTGAATCCTTGCAAGGCGTTTGGATCAGTTGAGAGAGAGTAGCAGTTGCATTTTGGGTGTTAGCTAGCTTTTGAATAGCTTTAGATAGCATATTGATCATGAAGCATTGAATGTATTTGAACTTGTGTAAAGTCCTTTTGTAAGGTCAATATGTTTTGTAAAGCTATTTATATATGAATTTGCTTTGGATGGGATTGTAAAGAAGAGTTTCCTTTTGATAAATGATGATCTCTCATGATTTCATGAATGAATGTATTTTAACAAGACTTGTTTTCTTATGGAAGGATCAATGGTAGCTTGTGTTTGATTAGTTGGTTGGGTTGAGATATTTGTGTATTCGTAAGTGAAATAGGGAGTTGTGATATTGTTAGGTTGTTTTGGGGTGCTTTGGAGGTTTTGATGTTGTTAAGAATTTGATTGATAGATGGTGAAGTTTTGGAAGCTTGGGAAAAATCTGGAAAAACTCATTGCCCAGCTTGTGTCCGTTAAACGGACACGCATGTCCGTTTAACGGACCTTCTCGGGTGGATTTGGACCCTTTGTCCAATCCATGTCTGTTTAACGGATATAAGTGTCCGTTTAACGAACCTTTTCGGGTCAATTTGGAGTACTTCGCCAGGCCATGTCTGTTTAACGGACATAAGTGTCCGTTTAACGGACCTTTTCGGGTCAATTTGGCACCTTGTGGATTGTGTGTCCGTTTAACGGACATATGTGTCCGTTTAACGGACACTCTCGGGTGAGTTTAGGTTTTCTGTCCTTTTCATGTCCGTTTAACGGACATGCAAATCCGTTTAACGGACATGCTCTGGTCAACCTTAGTACTTTGTATTTTTGACCATTTTCGATTTCGGAGTTCGTCCCGTGGCCTTCTTAAGAGTTGTGAACTTTTGAGAATAGGGATTTGACCTTTGTAGGAAAAGTTTGGCTTTCGCCAATTGGGTTTAGGGCTTTGGCCCGGTTAGGATTTCTTCGAGGGTTCGCTGGGATAACCCTATTGTGGTCACCCGCTTAGCGTTTTCGTTTGCGCTTCGGATCGTTGGGTACCGGGAATGGGGTTCGGCACCAAGGTCGGGCCTCGGGAACGGGACCCAACACATCCGATGAGGATACAGGGCTCATTATACATAGTGAGCCTTAGGCTTTTAATCACTGTTTGAGCTCGAGGCTCTTTTCACTCGTTGAGCTTTAAGCTCTAATCGGTGGCTACTCTGGTCATAACTGTCATTATCTGATTGTGCATTCATGAATAGAATGCATGTACCACAATTACTTACATTATAAAGCACATAAATCATCACATTCACATACAATCAGTACTTCAATAGACATTCCACATTTCACAATCATCGGATCTTCTGTCCGGAAATCAACACAATTCAATTCACATTCATTTATCATTCAAACTTAATTTAAGCAAACAATAATTGAGAGAAACCATCTAGGTTATTCACAAGTTGCTCAAGAAGCTAATGCCTGGAAGTTCCGGCAATATCTGGAGGTTGACGTTCCAGTTGCTCCTCTATATCAAACAACATACACATATATTACAATATGCACAGTTATAATTGTTTAACAACGCACTTGTATGAAATGAATCATATACAATGCATGTTCACCACAATCCTGGGTATCTTTCCTTTAATTTCATCACAAAATCATTCCTATATCAAAACTCATCTAAGTATATTTTAAACTTACGTTTATGCCTCACTAAAACCATTTAAAATCACATTTCATTCTCATTTAATCACTTCAGATTTTTCCAAGACACCCCTTTCTGGTCTACTATTCACGTTCAATCAGAAGGTGAAACTGATATAATTTGACCATACTCTCTTCTAGAAAAGTGTTCCCCTATTGCTTATGTTTCCATTGACACCAAAATCACTCAATTTGGTTTAGTAATTTGGAAGATATACCTCAAACATTATCAGGTTGTTCACATTCAAAAACATTGTACTATATACAACTTCCATCCAGAAATTCAATATCCTAGACAATGAATCAAAATTAGGCTTCTTGAGACAATTTTTAGACCTATATCTCTAGTTTACTCCAAAACAAAAACATCTCATTTGGAATCCTATAGGTCCAGATATGATCAAAATATAGAAGGGTGTTCAGGAAGAAAATCCTATTTCACTATTCCAACAGATTCCACACTTTGATTTGACGAATCTTTCTCAATTCAATTCAGAATGCTACAACCTTTTACGTAAGGATAGAAAAATGTGTTAGGAATCCATTGGTTTAAGAATCAAATCAGTTGGAGGCCTAGAGAAGAAGTTATGGTCAAAAAAAGGAAGGCTGTTCAGGGTGAGACAACTCTTTGGTCAAGCACAACAATGCTCTCCAACCAAATTTCAGCAATGTCACCCTCGTGCCTACCAAGCAATATCACCGTCGTGCTTAAGCACGACGACAACTTCTACTCAACTACAAATTGCATCTTCTTCCTCTCTTCCATTTTCTCCAGCTCTTCCCAAAACAGAATTTCGGGTCACTTTTACCCGATCATTTTGACAATGAAAAAGAAGGATTTAGGCCAAACTTTCTTCTAAAACATTATTCCTTTATGTCATAACTTTCAAATGAAACCAATTTCATGCAATTTCGTTCAATATTCTGCAAGTTATGCTAAAAACATTACAGACTGTTCCAAACCACGACAGAATCCACAAACTCAACTTCCAAACTCCATAATAAGAAGTATATACACATCCTTCTTATTTCAATCACAAAGTATCATTTTTTCCTATTCAAAATCAAAATCCGGATTCAATTTTCAATTTCTCAGTAAGATTCATAAATTTCGAATCCTTAATTTGGGCTTTGTTGATTTTTTCATGCGAAACTGATCTTAAATTTCAATCCAACTAATAACACTTCATTTTTCCCCATAGTCAACTCAACATTCTATACTCTTCATTGCACTAGATTTGGAAACCTCAATATCTAAATTTGTGCTAAACCGTTACTGAATTTTCTATTCAATACATTATATTTCAACACTAGCCTTGCTGAGAAATGCTCATTCGTACAATTACAACCTTCAAGCAACTCTATTCATTGTCTCAGCCTTATATTTAGTTCTTTCAAACTCCATAATTACCTCAAACTTTAATGTTCTGAATAATTCCGTAATGTTTCATTGTACATATAATGTCTCGAAGCTTTCAATGCAGTTACTATTGCAGCAAGTTCTAAATCATATTCCGAATAATTCAAGTCATAAGACTTTAATTGTCTCCATACACACAAACTCACTTTATTTTGCTGCATTAGATCACATCCTAATCTCTGGTGTGAAACATCATTGTATACTACATAATCTCTTATTTGGAATCCTATAGGTCCAGATATGATCAAAATACGGAAGGGTGTTCAGGAAGAAAATCCTATTTCATTGTTCCAATAGATTCCACACTTTGATTTGACCAATCTTTCTCAATTCAATTCAGAATGCTACAACCTTTTATATAAGGATAGAAAAATGTGTTAGGAATCCATTGGTTTAAGAATCAAATCATTTGGAGTTCTAAAGAAGAAGTTATGGTCAAAAGAAGGAAGGCTGTTCAGGGTGAGACAACTCTTTGGTCAAGCACAACAATGCTCTCCAACCAAATTTCAGCAATGTCACCCTCGTGCCTACCAAGCAATGTGTAACATCCCACCCTCGATGGGAAGGGTAGAATCGTAATCTGGAAAGGGGCTCAGAGTGTTTAGGAATGATTTGAAATGTGTATGCATACCTTTGCACGTGAATAGTGAAATTTGCACATGAAAATAACTGTACATTTCGGATATTACCATCGATGTCGGGTTCGGGTCACACGGGAGTGGGGTGTTACACAATGTCACCCTCGTGCTTTATGGTCAAAAGAAGGAAGGTTGTTCAGGGTGAGACAACTCTTTGGTCAAGCACAACAATGCTCTCCAACCAAATTTCAGCAATGTCACCCTCGTGCCTACCAAGCAATGTCATCGTCGTGCTTAAGCATGACGGCGACTTCTACTCAACAACAAATTGCATCTTCTTCCTCTCTTCCATTTTCTCCAGCTCTTCCCAAAAAAGAATTTCCAGTCACTTTTACCCGATCATTTTCACAATGAAAAAGAAGGATTTAGGCCAAACTTTCTTCTAAACAATTATTCCTTTATGGCATAACTTTCAAATGAAACCAATTTCTTGCAATTTGGGTCGATATTTTGCAAGTTATGCTAAAAACATTACAGACTGTTCCCAACATGATAGAATCCACAAACTCAACTTCCAAACTCCCTAACTTTTGATCTAAAACTCTAAAAATTACAAACTTTATATCAATGGAAAGCTTAAAGCAAGATCTACAACTTCCATGAAGATAACTTTGTCAAAATATCTCTAGATAAGTACAAAAAATTCATGGAAGATCATATCAAAAATTCAACCTCTTAACTATTCATTCTCAGAAAATTTCCAGATGACTTCCATTACAAAAATCCAACACTTCAAATTTTTATTTCTAGTTTTTCTACTACATTTCATTCAAATCATTCATCATAAATTCATACTACTCCAAAATATACAAGTTTAATCAAAAACCATCAAAAGCCAAAAATTCATGTTCATCCTATTCATACTCTGTCACCTTTTCTGCATTTTCAACTTTCATTCAAATTCACTATTTTCCTTTCAAATTTCATTTAAACACTGATTCTCATCTCAGACCATCATTTTACAATTACTTTTCAACTCAAAATTCATTTTCTTGATCATCTCAAAACTCTCATCAACTCACGTATACACACATATATATTCATACATGCACAGTGAAGAAACAGAGCATGTATCACCTTTTCATATCTAATTTTCTACATTAATCCTATAAATCATTTCATTGCTATTTTAACTCCAAAAACTATTTCCACTTCACCTGATCACTAACAATCCTCCAAAAACTAAATTAACACTATAACCAAATTTTTCATCTCATCCACAGTGTTCATAAATATATATACGTAAATGCCATGATCCATCCAACTAACAATAATTCATCAAATTATTTTATGAGTCCAGAGCTCTAAAGGATTTATTCAACACTTGTTGAAAACTCCAAAATCTTCAACTACCTTCAAGCCCTAAGTCCTTGCAGAAACACGTACTCCTTTGGGTTAAAAAAAACAGCTTCTAATTTTCCTTAGGTAGAAAAGACAATTAGCAGTGGTGGTAGAGGTGTGGGATTAGGAAAAGCAAAGAAATTCCTCAAAAGGTGTTTGATAAAAAAACTCTGTGTTGTAAAAGGAAATTAGAAGAAGGTGGCTGGAAAATGACACTTGAGACATTTTACTCAACCCTTTTTAACTCTCAGATATCTATAACTTACTTCTACAAGGTTATAGAAGCAACTTAACTAAGTGACACTTGTCACTTTCTTAATGTCTAAGCCTAAACTAAGTTTCTTTCTTGACTAATTCCTTTAGTCTCATCTTTACAATAAAACTATCTCCAATCTTCTTTTGATTCCTTTTTCCTATTTTCCATTATACTCCATAAATTCTAAAAAATTTACACCAAAATTCAAAAATATTACAACTCCACTAATCAATAAAATTTCCAATATAAATAAATTCCAAATTCCCAAAAATCACAACTCAGTCCAAATATACCCAGAATTATTCATGACTGCATGTACAATTATTTTCATGTGCAACATTTTCATTATTCATGTGTATGTGTATCCCAATTTATGCATGAGCATGAAAATGCAATTTCTAAGCTCTCATTGATCACTCTTATTTATTATTCCACCCTCCTCGCAGGTAACGAGATGTTACAACTCTCCCCTCCTTAAAGAAATGTAGTCCTCGATATTTTTACCTGTTTGCTCGAACAGGTGGAGATATTGTCTCCTCATGTGCTCCTCTGTTTCCCAAGTTGCTTCATCACTCGAATAATTTCTTCCACTTAACTATGGTCAATGGGATCACTCGATTTTTCCAGTCACTAAAATATCACACTTTCTTAACTGTTTCCTCAATATAAAAATATCATGTGGACCAATACAATTTGAACTTAGTCTATTCCTTATCCTAACCTGAGCACACCTTGGCAAGGTGATACCCTCAGAGACGTTTCATCTTTCTTTTGATATTTCATATCTCTTTAGTATTACTACACTTAACTATTATATCCATCTCACTATAATCCATAACCTCAATGTTGATCCATCGCATTCATTCATCTTTCTTGGGCCAAATAAATTCCTATTACCAATTCATTTTACTCATCAACAGTATCTCGAATCAATTCTGGCCTTCAACCAATTTTAGGCCCTCTTCATTTTAATATAAAGGCAAATGACTCTTTTTGCCATTTTATGCCTCATACAATATTCTAAAGATATCACTTAGAACTATACATTGATCTCGTGTTCCTATGAACTCCAAAATATAAGCTTTAAATGTATCTCCAATAGTGAGGACTGTTGGTAATTCAAACATTCAGTCACTTGTTTCTACATCCTTAGCAGTAAAATACCATTTCAGCATATTCTTACTGGGATGTCTACCTTAGGTTGTTACTTGCTTTCTCTAGTAGTCTCTTTGCTTAATCATTATTATTGGGTACACATCCTTCTTATTTCAATCACAAAGTATCATTTTTTCCTATTCAAAATCAAAATCCGGATTCAATTTTCAATTTCTCAGTAAGATTTATAAATTCCAAATCCTCAATTTGGGCTTTGTTGATTTTTTCATGCGAAACTGATCTTAAATTTCAATGCAACTAATAACACTTCATTTTGCCCCATATTCAACTCAACATTCTATACTCTTCATTGCACTAGATTTGAAAACCTCAATATCTAAATTTGTGCTACACCGTTATTGAATTTTCTATTCAGTACATTATATTTCAACACTAGCCTTGCTGAGAAATGCTTATTCGTACAATTACAATCTTCAAGTAACTCTATTTATTGTCTCATCCTTATATTTAGTTCTTTCAAACTCCATAATTACCTCAAACTTTCATGTTCTGAATAATTCCGAAATGTTTCATTGTACATATAATGTCTTGAAGCTTTCAATGCAGTTACTATCGCAGCAAGTTCTAAATCATATTCCTAATAATTCAACTCATGAGACTTTAATTGTCTTCATGTATACAAACTCACTTTATTTTGCTACATTAGATCACATCCTAATCTCTGGTGTGAAACATCATTGTATACTACATAATCTCCTATTTGGAATCCTATAGGTCCAGATATGATCAAAATACGGAAGGGTGTTCAGGAAGAATATCCTATTTCACTGTTCCAATAGATTCCACCCTTTGATTTGACCAATCTTTCTCAATTCAATTCAGAATGCTATAACCTTTTATGTAAGGATAGAAAAATGTGTTAGGAATCCATTGGTTTAAGAATCAAATCATTTGGAGGTCTAGAGAAGAAGTTATGGTAAAAAGAAGGAAGGTTGTTCAGGGTGAGACAACTCTTTGGTCAAGCACAACAATGCTCTGCAATCAAATTTCAGCAATGTCACCCTTGTGCCTACCAAGCAATTTCACCGTCGTGCTTAAGCGCGACGGCGACTTCTACCCAACTACAAATTGCATCTTCTTCCTCTCTTCCATTTTATCCAGCTCTTCCCAAAATAGAATTTTGGGTCACTTTTACCCGATCATTTTGACGATGAAAAAGAAGGATTTAGGCCAAACTTTCTTCTAAACAATTATTCCTTTATGTCATAACTTTCAAATGAAACCAATTTCATGCAATTTGGTTTGATATTCTGCAAGTTATGCTAAAAACATTACAGACTGTTTTAAACCACGACAGAATCCACAAACTCAACTTCCAAACTCCATAACTTTTGATCCAAAACTCCAAAAATTACAAACTTTATATCAATGGAAATATTAAATAAAGATCTACAACTTCCATGAAGACAACTTTATAAAAATCACTCTAGATCAGTACAGAAAATTCATGGAAGATCATATCAAAAATTTAACCTCTTAACTATTCATTCTCGGAAAATTTCCACATGACTTCCCTTACAAAAATCCACCACTTCAAATTTTTATTTCTAGTTTTTCTACTACATTTCATTCAAATCATTCATCATAAATTCATACTACTCCAAAATATACAAGTTTAATCAAAAACCATCAAAAGCCAAAAATTCATGTTCATCCTATTCATACTCTGTCACCTTTTCTGCATTTTCAACTTTCATTCAAATTCACCATTTTCCTTTCAACTTTCATTTAAACACTCATTCTTATCTCAGACCATCATTTTACAATTACTTTTCAACTCAAAATTCATTTTCTTGACCATCTAAAAACTCTCATCAACTCACGTATACACACATATATATTCATACATGCACAGTGAAGAAACAGAACAAGTATCACCTTTTCATATCTAATTTTCTACACTAATCCTATAAATCATTTCATTGCTATTTCAACTCCAAAAACTATTTCGACTTCACATGATCACTAACAATCCTCCAAAAACTAAATTAACACTATAACCAAATTTTTCATCTCATCCAGAGTGTTCATAAGTATATATACGTAAATGCCATGATCCATGCAACTAACAATAATTCATCAAATTATTTCATGAATCCACAACTCTAAAGGATTTATTCAACACTTACTTGTTGAAAACTCCAAAATCTTCAACTACTTTTAAGCCCTAACTCCATGCAGAAACACGCACTTCTCTAGGTTAAAAAAAACAGCTTCTGATTTTCCTTAGGTAGAAAAGACAATTAGCAGTGGTGGTAGAGGTATGGGATGAGGAAAAGCAAAGAAATTCCTAAGAAGGTGTTTGATGGAAAACTCTCTCTAGTAAAAGAAAATTCGAAGAAGGTGGCTGGAAAATGACTCTTAAGACAATTTACTCAACCCTTTTTAACTCTCAGATGCCTATAACTTACTTTTATAAGGTTATAGAAGTAACTTAACTAAGTGACACTTGTCACTTTCTTAATGCCTAAGCCTAAGCTAAGTTTCTTTCTTGACTAATTCCTTTAGTCTCATCTTTACAATAAAACTATCTCTAATCTTCTTTTGATTCCTTTTTCCTATTTTCCATTATACTCCATAAATTCTGAAAATTAACACCAAAATTCAAAAATATTACAACTCCACTAATCAATAAAATTTCCAATATAAATAAATTCCAAATTCACAAAATTCCCAAAAATCACATCTCAGTCCAAACATACCCTGAATTATTCATAAATGCATGTACAATTATTTTCGTGTGCAACATTTTCACTGTTCATATGTATATGTATGTCATTTTATGCATGAGTATGAAAATGCAAATTCTAAGCTCTCATTGATCCTCTTATTTACTATTCTCGCCTCCTCGCAGGTAACGGGATGTTACAACTATCTTAAGCAATGCAAGGAACTATATTAAGTTCACTAAAGAACTTATTGATCCAATTAATCTTTTCCATTAAATGAAAAATGTATTATGGCTTAATTAGCAACTATTGCTACATTGGAACCTTTCAGATCTTAAAATGATATTGTTTTAAGTAAAATAAACCTTAATTAGGATTTAATTCTAAAGTAAATATCCTTAAAATAAACCTTAATGAGGATTTAATTCTAAAGTAAATATCCTTATCTCCTTGTACTCAAATGTCAACTCTTACATTGAATAATGGATATAAAAAAACAAACCATTTGAAGCCATTAAGAAAGCAAATGTTTCAATATCTCTTAGCCTTTTAACTATGCATCAAATGTATCAATAAAGGAACTATTTCCAATTTGATGTTCAAATTTTGTCTTACTATTACTATTAACCAAGCATCACATCCTTGAATTATTAACTTTGACTCTTTCAAAGATTTAGCATTCCATATCTAATATGAAATCTTACTAACTGATTCAATTGGAACTATTGAAGGTATAACTATAAAAAAAACAATATTACATCATACAATATCTCATAGTGTATTTTCCTCCTTATATAAAATCATAATCTTATGAATTTTGTTGTGAAGGTATTCATCAGAGAATCTCATTACCTATAAATAATCAAAATTTTAAAAATTTCCACATCGTTCTCATCGAGATGTTTCAACATTCTCAATGCTTAATTTCTACTTAGATTTAAACAATTTGAACTTTTCAAAATTTTTAAATCAACATTTCGTTTAATGCATATGACTATATACATAAATTCATTAGTAATCTAATGAAATATGAGTATTATCCTTTTATGAATTGTTATTCCATCCAATGTGTGACATGTATAAATTTAACAATTCAATACCATTGTCATCCTTTCACCAAAGGTTGATTTGGTTATTTTTCAACTTGACAAGTTTCACAAGTTTTATATGATTCATAATCAAAAGTATACACATAACCTTATATGTAAATTTATGATTCTCATTATATTGATTCAACCAATATGGCATAAAAGGATAGTCTCGATTATCCAGCTTTGTATTCTTGCTATTTATATTAAGCATAAGTCTCTTTTGATCCAACACATACAATCTATTTGTATAAAATTGGATCAGTTACTTTTACTTAACAATATATTTCTTATCATGCTTTGAACATTATAATAATGGTGAACTAAATTCAGTATCAAATACGTATAAGCATGAACTAGAGATACATATGATCTCTACCATATCTCGTATAGGCAAGAAAAGTAATGCAATCAATTTTCTTCTTATGAAAAATGTTATCATACTATAGCAAATGGCTATAATTGATGTCCATGTTTGTGCTTTTAATAGACTAAATAAAGTGGAATAATTTTGATAAGTGTGAATTGCATCATGTCTTAGGGCTTATTTTGATATATATATTTAATTGTTAATTCAATCATTTAGTATGTGTTTAGATTATAATTGTGTTAGTTTGTTAACTATTTGTGTTTAAGTGTTTTTATAGGTTAGTAAAAGTCTTCGAGCTTAATTATTATATTTTGAGGTACCTTGATGTGTTTGTTAGTGTTTCAGGGTCAACATCAAACAACGGAGAAGTTTCAGAGACATTCGAGCTGAAACAACGACCCACAATCGTGGCACAACAGGCCAAGTGGCTCAATGGTAAGAGGCGTGCACTTAAGTGAAACAAAACCTTGAGGTTGTGAGTTCGAATACCCTGAGGGCTCTGGGACCACAACCAAAGAGGACAATACCGATTAGAGGTGGGTCCGGGTGCATACCCGGAGGGCCCTCCCCGAATGTCACACTTATGGACTTCATTAGACCAGGGTTCAATGCAGCTAACCAAAGAGTAGTTAGGCCACCTGTACAAGCAGTATTGTTTGAAATCAAACTAGCACTCCTAAACATGCTTCAACAGAACGTGCAGTTTTGTGGACTAACGAAAGAGTATCCTAACGCACATATAGTGAACTTCTTTGAAATCTGTGATACATTTCGGTACCATCAAATATCGGAAGATGCGATTAGAGTTAGGCTCTTTCCCTTTACCCTTAGAGATAGAGCAAAGGCTTGGTATCATTAACTTAACCCAACCAATGTCACCACTTAGGATCAACTAGTTCGTGCCTTTTTAGGCAAGTATTTCCCCTTGACTAAGACCACTAAGATCATCAAGGAAATTACCAACTTCTAGTAAGGTGATAGGGACTTGATCTA
Organism: Erythroxylum tenue; assembly: GCA_027568955.1. NCBI lineage: Eukaryota > Viridiplantae > Streptophyta > Magnoliopsida > Malpighiales > Erythroxylaceae > Erythroxylum > Erythroxylum tenue. The sequence goes on along the minus strand of JAOSBM010141086.1, from coordinate 3,002 downwards.
TGAAGCGTAGGAACGATACAAGGATTTGCAACAGAAATCCCACACCATAACTTACCCTAGGAATTCTTGTTGCAAACATTATATAATGGAGTAACCCCATATACTAGAGGCACGATCGGCGTAGCTTCAGGAGGATCATTAATGAGAAAGATGGTAGATGAAGTGGAAGAGTTGATAGAGGAGATGAGAAGTAATGGCTACTTATGAACGAATGAGCATAGTAGACAAACTACTACATCCTGCGAACAAAAAGGAATTGTGGCTGTTGATCAAATGACCGAGATGTAAGAAAAAATTGATGACTTGACTCGACAACTCAACAACATAAAGGCTTCATCCTAACTTTGGTGAAAGTCATGCAACTTAAGTGTGAACTCTGTGGACAAATGGACCATGATACGGTGAATTGTTTCTAAATGAAGCTAGTGAATTATATGGGAGCTCAATATGGACGAGGAGGGGGAAACAATCCCTACTCCAACACTCACAACCCTAAGTGGAAGAATCACCCTAACTTCTCGTGGCCGAATAATGTTGGATGACAGTTCAGACCTTAAGGACAATCAGGCTTCCAACATGATAAACCAAGCTCAATGGAATGCGAGTCAAATAAGATTTTAGATAAAATTGGAGGCATGGAGGATGCACACAAGAGGCTTGAAAGCAAATTCGAGTAAGTCACTAAGAACCACACCTCTTCAATACACAATCTGGAGGTCCCAGTACATCAACTAGTGGAGGCAATTTTTACTCGGAATGCAAGAACCTTCCAAGCAATATCGAGTCTAACCAAAAGGAACGAATCATGGCCATTACTCAAACCCAAGAAAAAGAAACTTGAACATGCGAAGGAAGACGAAGACAAGGGAGAAGGACAAGAAGTTATGGATTCGAAATTGAGCCAATCAAGGAACCTCGACCGGAATTTCCATACCCTATTCTAGCTCAGTGAAAGTCAATTTCAAGTAGGGTGATGAGGAATTATAAGGAGGTTAAACCAAAAAAGGTGGAGGACATAACGGAACATCTACAAACGAAGCTTAAACTAAAGGAATCAATCAAAAAGAAGGTAAAGGAGCGCATAGCAGAAGAAAACCCTAATATAGCACAGAAGAAAGAGGACTGAGGGGATTTTACATTTCTTGCAGTATCAATAGAGTCAATATAGACAGGACATTCACGGATTTAGGAGCGAGTATCCATATGATTCCCTATACCTTTAGTCAAAAGTTGGGTTTAGGAGAGTTAGAACCCACAAAGATGCTAGTAAAGAAGGCCGATAGAACATTTCATCGATCAAAGGGGATTATTAAAGATGTGCAAGTACAAATTCATAAATTTATCTTTCCCACAAACTTCTATATACTGGATATTGGATAAGATATGCAAACCCCTATGGTCCTTGTCCGACCATTGTTGGTCACTGCTCGCTCCATAATTGACGTTGATGGGGTGAACTAACTCTGAGGGTCGACAATCATCAAATAAACGTCAAAGAAAGACAATAGTTCTTCTTTATCTCCAACTACTATCAAGGAAACCGAACCTCGAGGACAATGGGAAGATATTGAGGATCTTGGGAATGCATTCAGAAAGAAACGATCATGAAGAAGAAGGCAAAGGAAGGAGAATCACAAGGAAAGTTGAATCTAGGGTATGGTAGCTCATGTGCAAATTGTAAGATCAATGACTACGCTACCATTGCACCATTCATTTGAACCACCGTGAACAAAAGAAGAGCATCGAGCTATCGACATTAAAAGAAGCACTGCATGGGAGGCAACCCATGGAATGTTATTTCCTTTGATCGTTTTTAAAAAGTTTGAATTCTGTAGTTAGGTTATTTCGTTTCCAAATAAAATCGGAAAGGCATAGGACTTCAACATGAATCTAATGATCAATGAAGTAAGCAAAGAGAGGTAAAAAAAGGGCCATAAAGAGTTAAAAAGTGACTTCAGAAAGTAGAGAAGGACAAAAGAAGAAGATAAAAAATTAAAAAAAATTGGTGGAAAAATTGCAAGCCACAATCGTGGCCTGCGGCAGGGTAAAAAAGGGACACGTGAATGTCATTTTCAATTTTTACTATTTTACCCTCCAATCACCTATATATTCATTTCTAACCTCACTTTTTCACTTACTTTCATTTTTACTTTATCTCTCTAAGCTTTAAACCTCCAAACACTCTCACTTCTGTCTACCCAAATTTCAAACTTCCAATCTCTTCCAACCTCTACCTATTCGCAAGCCAGTATGCAGCGCATTAAGCAAACAGCAAAGCACTATCAATTAGCAGGGCGAATCTAAGTCTCGGAACGAGGGAAAAGGAATAAGGCAGCTAATTATAGAGCACCTTTCCTGATCTTCTCAGATGAGGAAGGTACTCGCTTTCATTCTCTTAGCAATAAGCAAATTATGGTTCCAAAGTATTTTCATTTTGAAACTTTAAATAGATTAAAATTGCGAAATAAGGTCGAAAGTTTAGCAGAGAGAGTTCAATGGGGACATTTCATTTAATTTCAATTCCCAGTTTACGAAGAACTTACCTTAGAATTCTTTACATACCTTCAATTTAAATCCAACAAACCTAGGGAATTGTGGTTTAGGTTGCGGGGACAACCTTATGGGCTTGATTATGAGACTTTGTATGAAATTTATGGTTTCCTCGGGTCGTCCATAGTGGATCAGCACGATGATTTCCGTGTCACCCCCTATTGGACTGAACTAAGTGGGCTAAAGCATTTTGACGCTAAAAATGCACACAACATCATCAGGAGCCATGGACACTTATTGTTGTACAAATTCATGTGTCAAACTGTTTTTGACAAAATGAAAACCGACAAGTGTTTGATGAAAGTGTAAGTGTAAGTCGACTTGTGCATATGATGTAACTCGACTTATGCTTATACAGTACCATAAGTCGACTTGTGTCTCCTGTAAGTCGACTTATCCAGACATAAGTCGACTTGTACTTTTGTAACTCGACTTATGCGGTGCTGTATGGA
>JAOSBM010141074.1:0-14692 GCA_027568955.1 Erythroxylum tenue | reverse complement strand
CGACGAAGCTCAAGGGGAATTATAGTGAAATTGTTTATGAGATTTTTAATTTCATTTTTGTTTTATTTGTAGAAAGGATATAATTGGAAAAATATGTTAAAATTAAATTACATTCTATAAAATATAGTTGTATACCAAACATCATAATTAAAATCCATCCAACTTTTCTATTAAATTTTTATAAATATACAAACATGTAAATATCTTTACTTTCCCATGAATTTATTTTCTATGAAATCAGATTCCAGATTAACTTTACTTTCCCGCCAACCAAACGGAGCTAAGGGGATTCTTTTTCCTCAAAATCATTGGCCTCCGGGATAAACATGTAAGTGGCCTTCGCGATTAGTAAGGTGTCATGACTGTAGTGAAGTAGTCGATTCAAAGATGTTTCATGTTTCGCTACAAAGATTTTGATGGATAATTTAGTACATGTGAGCATGACCTTTTTGGTCGCATAAGCCCTTAAAAGGGTTCTGGAGGACCGCATCTAAGAATCAGTGGCCTCCAATTTGAAATCCCTATTATTGACATAATCACCAACTTCAATCTCTTGAAGACATTGCCTTACAAGAGTAGGGTAACAACAGAGAAGATTCGAATCCTATGACCAGTCTCCATGTTGGATGCCGTGGCTAATTAAACATTTCAATCTAATTCGTTAAACCTTCAGCATGTAGACATGTATCAGTCACAGGTGGAGCTGCCAGAATCATGAACATTTTGCTGGGTTGGCAATATTCGTGTGTCCAGAAAGTTCACAAAAGCCAGTGATGGTTTGTATCCAAATCCGATGGTGATGTTCAATTCCAGATGAGGTTTTGAGGAGGAGAGCGAATTTAGCGAGTTGAGAGGTTTCTTCTTGTGTTTTGAAGTCATTTTTATTCTTTCATGGAGTTGCAGGTTCGAAAAGTTTCAAGAAAGAGATGAAATTGCTGAGAAGTGGAATGTTCTTGTTGCAGAGGAGAGAGGACAACTAAAAGTTGTGTCAAGGTTCAATCATCCACCTTCAACTGGTAATATCGACTCTCTTATTACCAAGGATTTGGAGTCTTATGTAACAGTAGAAAAGAACAGACATATCCATGAATGAGTCTACAGACTTAGAGGATGCCTTGATATTTAAAATCTTTTCGCTGTTTTAATGTATGCATTTTGGTGGAATGAAGAGCATAAAGAGACTAAATTCGAAGTGTGAACGTTACACCTGATGTCTTCCCCAAGAAACCTGAGGCTTAACCGATTTCATGTTAAGTTAGCTGAATTGAAAATTTTGTAACTTGATTGAAGCTAGATGGAGTTTTCAATTCATACTTTCTGGTTTTGTAATCATGATAACGGTGGTGGTGGTTAAACATTGACATACTCTACTATTATAGAAATGGATGTATCCATCTGGTTTTTAGCAATCAAAGGACAGGTTGTGGCTTGTGAACAGAATTCTTCTCTGCAACTTCTATGCTCATTTAAGTTCACAATTTTCTTCTTTCTGCTTGCTGCATATTTATGCTAATGCTTGATTCTTCTCTAACTTGTTTGTTGCTTGTTATTGTTACAGGAAAAGCTAAGAAATTCTAACATTTAAGATGTTTCTCTAGGAACTGAGAGAGAAGCTAGTGGCAATCACATAATGCCTGTATAATACGTATGAGCTATACGAAAACAGTGAAGAGGAAAAGATTCCTGAGGATGTTTATGTATTGCAGGCCTAGGAAGTACTCTCTCCTCTCCGTATTCTTTCCCCCCTCCTCATATATGAATAGATAATTCTATCAGAAACATTCTTACATTTTTCTCTGCCAAAATTTAAATACTAAAAAGCTCTTATATTACACCCTTTGATGAACTTATCAGAGAAGTTGATGTACTTAGCCCACAATGGTCGGAGTTGAGGGAATGCGATGTCTAGCCAAGGCTTTGCTCGGCCGTTGAAATGGATTACCCCGGCTGACTCAACGGCGGCAATACTTGTATTTTCCTGGTAGCCTAGTCCCAGCATGTGCCAGAATGGATCTATACGATGGACATGACCATGGAATGCTATTAGACCTGGTGGCAATGTTCCTAATTGCCATAAGCTCAAGTCTGACTTCAAGTTCTGCATGAACAAAATGCGAACAAATTTGCAATCATGAGAATACTGAATATAGGCCTATAAATCATTGAAAAGAATCACTTCCTAAGATCAAGACTACATGAATAATTCATTATAATCTCAATGAATTTTAGTTTTATTGGTCACTTTACAGAGTTCCATTTCGAGTTAAGACTCTGAGGATCTTACATATTTATAAGCTGATTAGGGGAAAGAAGGTAAGTTGAAAACCAAATATCCTCAACTGGCTTTATCTTATCTATGTATCATGTTAAATTTTAAGCTATCATGTAAAACCATAGTTGAGAGAATTTTCCATATTTCAAGATCTGAACTAGAGAAAGAAAAGTTTGATCAAAGAATTTCCTGTGTAGTCACCTACCTGTTCGAGCCAATAATGGTATGTAAGGCTGATGTTAGTCTTTCTCCAAGCTTCCAAATCAAAAATATTCATGCCATAAGCCCAAGCACATTCATTGGGATCAAAATTCTTTGCGATCAAAGGATGAGAGAAGTTTAAGTAGCTCTTGAACCGCTTGGACATTACGAACCTATCTTTTCCTCTGCAGGTTTCTACTGCTCCGTTGACCTTTCCATTCAAGTCAATATCCCAAAGAGGAGAAAGATCAGTCTGCACAACTATGTCATCGTCCAAGAACACTACTTTGCTTAGACTTGGGAACAGCTGCAAATATTGGAAGTTAATTCAGCTACCGACTCGTAAAACAGACTTGTGTTAGGAAATATAAATGAAGCAGTATTACCTCTGGCAAATGGATTCTGATGTGATTCATCATGGAATTATATTTGGGACTAAGAGCTTGGAGTTTTGCTGCAATTACAACGGGCTTTTCTGTATTATTTGCAATAATTGCAGATGATCCTCCTCTGAACTGTGACCGAACTCTCTGATCCTTCTCCATAGCTTCCAAAACTGGAACTTTACCCTTGGTAAACCAATCGAAATGATGCAACGCCTTGACTTCAATAATTGCAGGCGATAGAGGGTGCAATGAGAACCATGCCTGCATAGGTGAATAAGTTTTCTTGTCTGTTATTATGTGTAGTACAAATCTGTCAGGGCGTAAAGCATTTTGGACAAGTGAAGCAGCAACAACAGCAGCAGCCAGAATATTGTCTGAGGCAAGGACAAAGTGGAAGTAGGAGTTGTCGACGAGTGCAGGGACTAGCTCTGGCGAGGGAAGCTGGAGGCGAGCAGCTGCATTGTTGGAGTGCTCGTTGGCTAGCCTTAGAGCAAGGCAATGAAGTTGCTTTGGTATGCTACTTGATGCTACATGCCTGTAAAGGTATTCTTGTATTTTGGCTGTTCTAGTCCTTTGTTCAAGTAGAGATACCTGAAAATCAAGGAAAACAAAAAAGATAATCGAACCAACCTAGTATTGTAAATCACTAAAGCAAGATTATTGAACTAGTTTAAAACATGGATTGAATTTAGAAGAACAGAGAAAAAAACAACGAGAGAAGATACAGATACCATCTGCCTCAGCTTGACAGCAAAAGTTTGTGCATCTAACTGTTTGTCCTTTACTTCAGTCATGAAGTCCTCTAAAGTTTGAGGGATATCATCTCTTCCTTTTAACTCATCTTTGCCAATTGGTTCGTCCAGTACTTGGTATATTACATCAGGGACCTGTAGGGAGTCGAAGCAAAATGTACCAATTAGTCAATAAACTGATACCACCAGATTTCAGAATGCAAAGCAAACCAAGTAGAGGGTTACGACATTTACAGCTGAATCAAGCCTTCTCCCAAGTAATCTTGGTCCTAATCTTTTCCCCAGACAACCTGCCAATTGGAATAAACAGTAGGACCAGCCGGTAACTAAAGCTATAATAATCAGCCATAATTTATGTTCTTACTATTCTAATCACTGTTTGGTGGAAATTACACCCATGCTATAGTGAACAAGTACAGTTGAACCAATAGTCTTTTAAAGTATCGTATCTCTTATTATTTAACTTCTTGAGATTAGGTGGTGGGATATGTCAGTCCAACCTCCAATTTAATCTTTGCAGTCATCAAGCAACCTAACTTGAGACATAATTAAGCAACCTAATCATCTGCTGATACAAAAAAAATCCAGACATTTCTTGGAACCATATATGCATGCAACGAAAGAAACATATCAATGTGATGGGATTAGTACGGTTAATCAGATTCTAACCAAAATTTGCAAGGATTTCTATTGGAATCTCTACTATCTTTCTGAAAAAGAAATATGTTATTTACATGATATCTACCCTATTTCCAATAGTCCCAAACATCACACATCAGGTTCACGACCGGCGCGGTACGGTTCTTTCGAGGCAGAAGCGACATGATGATATACGATAGATTCAGACACATTTAACCGCCTGCAACAATGTTTTTGACTCACTCAAGTGGTGAAGCTTGTGTTTTCTCCTAAAAATCTCAATATCAATCACTTTAAATAATCCGTGACAGGTGATATAAGATTTACTATGGAAGTAGTAGTTTTTTTTCTTCCTTCTTTTTGGTTTTGTGAGCGCATTTTCTTCAAGCTATGACACCAATATTGCTGCTAATCACCAAGAACAAATATTACCAGTTGCCTATGCATTCGAACATCATTAAACACCTATGTAATATTCATTCGGATTGCAGTGTCACATACGATACCCTTCTGTTCTTTTTCTTGTTTCATGTGAGGACTCGAAACCAAGTGGAGTTTCATAGACATACCAACCGAACTAAGAAAAAATAGTACGTAATGATCATGCATTTGAATGGAAGAGAATTATGGAATGGAAGTAATTAGTAAGGAATGGAATCTTTTCGATACCTATGGTGGAGCACTTGCTATCTCCATCAATGGTGTTAACAGTAGATAAAACGAATACGAAACGCAGAAGGAATGTGAAGAAGAGGAGTGAGTAGAAGAGTATTCGATATGAAACTCGTCTCCCACTAACTTTCACTTTGATGAATTCTCTAACACCTTTCCCTGGAAGCACCGTGACGTGCCTCAAACTTGGAGATATGTGAAGCTGCATTTTCACTTGGCCACCTCGATAGAAGAAAGCAGCAGCACCCCAACACTTCTCTCGTCTACAGCGTCGGGCTATTTCGTAGAACAACAGTTTCTCACTCAGAGGAGAAGCAATGATGATGGTAAGAACCCATGTAGCAGGCTTTGATAGGAGTTTAAGGATAGATGTCTGCTACCTAAAGTTGCTTAGTACTTAGGCTAGACTTGTATAAGTTCAAACTTTTCAGGGTGTTTTAATATACCACAGGGAAAGGAGGGGTTGTTAAGGAGAAAGAGACATGTGACTTAGAAGAGGCTGTGTATTGTTTTTGTGGTTTTGAGTTTGGCTTGGTACTGAAGGAGGGGAGTTGGAAGAGAAGATCCTGAAGAAAATAAAAAACGAGCAAGCAAGTCTCATAGCTTTGTTTGGTGTTACTTAGCTTTGCCTCCACATGAAGTCTTTGCGGCATAGGAGTTTGGACCTTGACATTACAGGACTTCTAAATAGAAAGTGACCCTCTCTCTGATATTGGTATTAATCTCCTGTATAACTGTGACTGGTCTACTTGGAGTAGGAATGCAGGAAACTCCTCCTCCTACAACAGATCAATGAAGAAAATGATGGGGCTGCGTCATTTTATGACACGAATTCATTAATAATCAGACCCATTTCTAGTTTTCCTCTCTTTCTTTTTTTTCTGATAAAACAAAGCAGCATCTTTTTGTTAAATTCTTTTTCATTTAAAGGATACCTATTCTAATCCAAGTTTTACAATAAATTCTTTAGAAAATTTGTTATTTCTGTACAACTCGCCTTAAAAATGTCGATGAAATTATATGACAAATCCAAAAAACATACCAAAAAGTGCAAATTCACTGGCTGGAGTTGATCATATAGTGGCCTGGCGTATAGCTAAGAAAGAACTTGTCCTTTCTTCTTCTTTTTTTTAATTGAAGGACAAAAAGGGGTCAAAAAAGAGGAGGAGAGAACTCTCTCTACTTAGATGTCTTATATTTAATCCATGAATTGTTATGAAAGGAAAAATAATAATAATTTCAGTCCCATATGAAATGTTAAACAAATGTAAAGTTGGAGTGACACAATCAAAGAATTGTTAATTTCATTTTAGCAATTTTAAAATCCGATTGTTGTAAATGCACCAACTTCGTTACCTACCAAAACCACATAACTACACTCAGCAATTTATTTTATAGATCTGGTATTGCGAATACATACAAAGGAAGCTTCCCATGATCAATGAGTAAACACAAAATGGAGGAGATGATGGCATCTCATGATCATATGGTTTAGCAGTTAATTTAGGCTTAGCCATTTCATTTGTCTTCTAATCTCTAAAATGATGATTAACCTAACTTCCATGCTCCTTTAGCTCTCAACAGTAGTTTTTACTCTTTCCAGGTAGAAAGAAAGGGCTCAAGCTATACTGATTATGGACTCCAAAACGCTATTACTCTTCAGATCAACCATAGCATTAAAATGCTATGAACTCAATGAATCATGGCATAATAAATATGAAATATGAGCACTGAAGAAGAGTTTCAAAGTTAATGCTATTATTTACATATTACAACGTGATATATTTGTTATCAACCTCTCTTTTATATACAGTAGTCATCAAACCCAACAACATAGTATCCACAGTTCTGCTTCACAGTCCACAGAAGACTGGAACCTTCCCCTAAGCCTCACCATATGGTTAATGAATCCATCAGGCCAAATTAAAGAATAAGCGCACACCTGAATCCAAAAAATGCAGTGTTCAGCACCTGACACGATTGTGTATCAGTGAATCCAGAGATAAAACAAAACTCCCATAGTTTCTAATGAAAAGACGGAAAACCAACCATGAGAGTCTTCCAAAATTTTACATATTAAGAAGATTAAATGCGGAAAAAGTGGAATTACCTTTTAATCAAACTCGTCACCGTCATGTTCAAAATGATTCTCGATTTTCAAGCCTTCATTATTGTTGTTTACAAACTTGAGGTGACCCTCTGCTCTTAATGCCTCTCTATTATTTACAAACTCAAGCTGTGTATTTTCCTCAGGGCTGTTATTGTTATTTACAGAGCCCACGGTTTCCATCAATGCATGACGTCCATTAGACCCAGTTTCTTCATATCCATTCTGAATTCCTGCTCCTCCACGCCTGCTGTCAATCTTTAAGTCCAGAGATCCAAAGCTGCTCTTATGTGAAAACTTGCTGTTTTCAGACACTCCAGACTTCTGATATGACACATGCCCGTTACTATGGGAATCCATAGCAGGAACTCTGCACATGAGAGATAACATTTCACAATTATTCCTATATCTATCTCACCTTTCCACAAAAAAATGAATCCATATACAAATAATTAGAAGCCTAGATAACAAACATACTAATAAAAATGATCAGTCATCAACAGTACGAGCTAGGGGGAGCAAATCGTTGGTAGAAAAGTTACCGAGTCATGATCCAGATAAAGGGAATTCGCAAGACCACTGAGAAACCACATTGCTTAATGTATGCAACAAGTACGAATCTAGCCAGATATAGCACTTTGGAATAAAAGGATCGAGTACCACCATAGAGAAAAGCGTTTTTTCTCAATATTCTATCTTATCCTCAAGATGATCAAGCAACTCAATCCCATTGTATCATGAGATCTGCATTTTCTAATCGCAGAAGAAAACGTGCAGCTGATCTCCCTATCAATTCAGACACTGTTTGTTTTCTGTTCTAACTTGGGTAAGATATTAATGTTCAAATTGGTAATTTAACATTCTTCAATTGTTGAATAGAAAGACCTTATAATAACGTTCAAAAGCAAACATGAAAGCTTACCACACAAAGCAGTTTTCCATATATTCTTCAGATTTCTTACAACAACAAAAAGTTTTCTACCCAGAAGCGTACACACAACGACAGTCACCAGATTCTTAAAGGGATCAAATTCAGTTCTCAACCTTGAGGATTCTTAATATTCCTTAGGTACTCATAAAGATATCATTCCCATGAATTATAGGAAAACTTTTACCCGTCGAATAAAGAAAGCTATCAAATATCAAGATTTTTAGTGTACCTTAAATGTTGGATCCTTGCTTTATGCAGGTTGTTGATAACTGGAACCAAATCTTTGGATCTAGCTTCAATTATGCGAGTTGGAATCCTTTCAATCTCAATTTCCCCACACTTAACTTCTTCATCCAACAGTGAATGTTCCATTATCATTGAATGCAAGTATATCTGGAAAGCAATTAACAAGAACAAAGAACATGTTAAATGAGAATGCAAGAAAACATAATATAACTTTCATGCTTTTTCTTGTCCCATCAGGGGCGGATTCAGAAATTTTTTTAAGTGGGGGCAAAATTTTAATGGAAGAAATTTTTTTTATGGGGGCAAAACTTAAAATAATAATTTTTTTACATGAATTTTTTCAGGGCAATGAGGAAATTTTTTGGGGGCAGTGGGGGCAAGTGCCCCCACTTGCCCCCATTGTGGATCCGCCCCTGTGTCCCATACTACAAAGAAGTACCTCAGCTTTTGCCCATAATGGTGCACGAGCTTCATGCATCTGCAGTTCAGCTTCCGAAATATAAAAATGATGTTTTTCATCCCATTTTTTTGTCTGCACACCAACAACCCTTCCTTCAGAGTGAATACCATTTCCTTTTCCTGTGTATTCAGGATATATCTTATTGCTGTCAAAAATCCCATGCTCCCCATATATGTCAAGATTATCTTCTTGTTCCCTGCAGTTTTTCTTCTGGCATATATTCCACTTCTGGATTGCCTGAACTGCTAACCTTGAATCACTTTCAGCAGTTGATTCACAAGTTAAATTTGTCCCAGAAAAATTGGTTGTTAAGTCTACATCAGCTGATACGTGCAACAGAAACTGTATCATACAACCAGAAGGAGAGAAAACTAGAAGGTGGTACTTCGTCTTCAAAGAAGAGTCATCCAAACCGTTGTTGGCTTGGCAGTTATGAAATGAAGAAGCAGTGGCAACTGAAACTGTGGTCAGCCTTCCTGTTGCAGCTGCTGCAGCACCAGTAACGGTGCCTCTCCAACCATGGTTTCCACTCCTTATTCTACTGACTGCAGAGAGTATAACTGGGGGACCAGGTACAAAGGCTCTCTGTTGATTATGCACTTGTAAGCCTAAATTAGGTGGGTAGCGAACAGCTGCATTAGTCATTGCACCTGATCCACCGTTTTGAATGGTGTAACTGGCATCAGAAGGCTGAAAGATGACTGATCCACCCAAGGGATTAATAGCAAACAAATGACTTGTCCCCCTGGAGGAACTTATCATTATCCAGTTGCTATCATCACTAAAACTGATGTCCTGTATAACCTGAGAATAGTTTTGGAGATAATATCAATTCCAGTCACACAATCACCAAGCACATCAACATCATATTGACAGAAAAGACAAAGCATACTGCATTTGTAAATCCACGTTGTAGCCTGTAAAGGTGTGCATAAGAGAAACCAGCATCACCAGATGATGCGCTTCCGAGGAGTGTAGGCATTATTCTGAAAACATTTATGTTATGACCCTGAACAGAAGCCGTCACTAAAAGCATCCCACTAGGATCAAAGCACAGGGCTGAAATAGGACTTTTGTGTGCCCTAAACTGGGTGATAACAAGTTTAGTAACAATATCTCTGACAACAACCTAGGAAACGAGCAAAAAGAAAAAGAGACCAAGTAAGCAAAATGCAAGAATAATCACGCACATGACAAGAACATTTTAAGCAGCCACCTCTTTGAAGAAATGAAAATAGGAATAATGTTTGTGCATTGAGTTGTGGCTCATACTTTAATAGAGACTATATTTAACCCCGATGCTCCTGGTACTGTGCAATGACAGTGTAAAAGTTTTCCTCACTGGAGGAATATTGAGGGGCGTCTTTGCAATTTGATTTTTGTCCATGTTGTAAAAGGAATGAACCTAAGGTATAAAAAGGGCTATATTACTCATTGCCATCATTGTGAAAGCCTATGGAATTAGGCATAACTTGTTGAATCACATAACATGTTGTCTCTTTTCTAAAATCTTTGTGTATGTGTTATCTTCTGTTTATTCTTACAGTGCAGCGCCGACATGAAGAATAAAGGAACAATGTTTTCTAAAACTTTTCCAACTAGAACGGCAAAATAGTGAAATTTTCACTTGCATATGAAAAAAAAATACTATACATACCATTCCAATACTTTCTGCATCTTGCAAATGACCATTACCCGATTGAATGGTACCATTAGAATCAGGTAAAAGCTCTGAGTAATATCTAGACAGTTTTTTATATCCCATATCTCCTAAGGTCGCAATTCCAGCAGCAAGTTGCTTGCTTGATTCTTTTGCATAATGTGCAACCAAACTCCCATTTGATGAATAACCAGAAAAACTTGCAGATGGTCTCAGGTGTTCTGGGCTAAGGCGTCCGGAGTTGGCAACAAGAACAGGAGTTCCACTATAAGCTAACCACCTCGGACCAACTGCAAGAGGCCCATATCCTATACCTCCAGAACCCATAATTATGGGATTTGTAACAATTGTATACGTTCTCTCAAACGAAGTGGCATCAAAACAATGTATCTGCAGGGCATAAAGCATAATCCTCACAATTTAATAGAGAGAGATTAAAGATTTCTATTAAAAAAAGAAACCATAAGCAAGCATACCTGAGATGCCTGAGAAATAGCTACAATTTGAGAGCTACACCTCACAGAATAAACAACTGATCTGAACTTAAGGAAATGCACGTATGATAGAGATCTCATGGAATAGAACCGCACTACAGTTGGCACAACACAACCAGAACGAGAGTCATTGTAGTTCAGGCTAGTACCATTACATGGAGTTTTTGAACAATCCTGAAGATTAATATCACCAATGGCACTCCCATCAACACAAACTACCAAAAGAGGACGGCTTTCTGCAAACCTGTCTTCTGATCTATCTGATGCCAATGGCTTTGGTAGCATTTGCAAGAACGAAACAGGACCATCATTTCTGGACACAAGATCACGGACATTATCTGCTTCTTCAACATCCCACACCTGGAAACCAGATCGATATGCTAATAGCAAAACACATCTAATTACACCACTCTCACACTCCAACTTGTCAAACCCAGCCCAGAGAATCTGCATAGCATTAAACACGGTATGAGATTAATCTGAACTGTCAGAACTTAGTGAAAAAAGTTACAGGAAAAAGTCAATGAATCTATATGGCATCAATTAACCATCAATAGATGGGAGCAGGAGAGAGCACGAGGAAACCACTATTGGGAAGAACATCCATAAAAAACCTAAATGAACAAGGAAAAAGAACAAGAAATAAAAGGGAGGGAAGGAGTGAGGGATAGAGAGAGAGAGAAAGAGAAAAGTTAGCACTCCAGAAACTATCCTTTATATAATTACAGATGTTCCAAAATCACATTGAGCTAAAACTTTCAATTTCAGTAAGAATCTAGATGCTTCAATAAAATGTCTCTACTTAATGCAATATGAAGTGTCAAATTGAGAATAATAATCCACGTCATTCATATGAGAATTAAAGATCTGCATGCACACAGCTTAAATGCTTCTGAAAATCGAGTTCCAAGTTCATAGATCATCCATTTCTCAAAATGAACAAGTAAAAAGCTCATCTTATCCAGAAAGTTTAGTCCAGTTGTCTCAACAGAAATGGTTAAAATCGTTCATAAACCAAATCGTGAAAAATATGAGCTAAATGTCTCACAAAATTAGATTTCATATGCAAAATTGTTACCATGTATCCTTTACCAACAAGATTCTAAGCTCATTCAGGTTTAGAAGAATGGATCCGTTACTTTTATTTATTTATTTATTTTTGGAAAACTTATTTATTTATTTTTGGTAAACAGGAAATCAGAAATATATATGAACACTGGGCCATTAGTTCTATGCCTAATCAAAAGTAAAATTGCACACTTTCAAGAAAGCTTAAACTAATTAATCAGATCAAACCATTCTTCCACCAGCTATCATTTGTTCTCATACTCATTAAAGATTCAACTTCTGACAAGTATATGATTGCAATATTGAATTCTCAAAGTCTCTAAAATTGCCAATCAAATCACAGCACTGGCCAAAAAGTCCAGATTATTAGACCAGCACTGTGCAAGCCACTCGGCAAATATCATGATATCATCAACTAACACCAAACTTTCACAGAACATGCCAAAGGTACATGCTAGAACATTCAGTCTCCTCAAACTGAACTTATGAAAGAACAAACCCTTCAAGCTTTATAATCATATCAAGTTGCGTACTTATATCTACTAATCAGTATTCTGTTATATGATAGAACCATTCATAACCAGCAACTAGGTAAATTAGTCAACCAGCACATTTGCGATGCAATTTGGAGTAAATATTTGTCAAATTTTCCCCCACCTCAACAAGGCACAACGATACTTCCTCTCTCATTCCTCAGAATTTTATACACATCAAAATTCATGCTGGAAATATGCTCTCCTCAAGCAAAATCCAAACCAACTAATTCAACATGGACAAGCTAAAAATCTCCTGCATCCCTCCAAATTCTAGGAGAATAGACAAAAAGCAAGTACAAAATTTCACTTCTTCTACCTGATTGTGGTTGGCGTCATCATCTCTGTCCACAATAGACTGTGCCACCGAAGCAGCAGACTTCGCAACGGTGGACGCCCCCGACGAAACAATCCTCAAGTAGCTGGAAATCGCCCGAAACGAGCTTGGAAGAAACCCACTATTGACTCGTCCATGCGAATTCTTGTTGTGCTGCTGTTGCTGCACATCGCTACTATTCTTCATAATAGTTCCCAAAACCCAAAATACAAAGGCAACCAATACCCAAATCGCTAAAATTCCCGATTCTCCGATTTCTACTTTAAGCATAACAGCAACCTGTTTTTCTTGAAATGAAAACCAAAAAATGCAAAAAACAAAACTTCACCCCAAAAAGTTATGTTCAGGCCACAAGTGAGTCCATGTTGACTAAACTATGGATTCCAAAACCAAGTAAAATCTAGAAATAGACTCCAAATAGAAGCAAACTACTGCCAAGCTTCAGCTACAAAATCTGCCCCTTTTGGTATATGGGGTTTGTCCTTCCAACAAGAAAACAGCTACAAAGAACGGATTAAAACAAAACACCGATTCAATTTTGAAGTTCTGATTTCCAAACGATAAAAGATGCGGTTTAGAAGTTGGGATTTGTACGGTAATGAAGATTGAAAAGAATTTACACAAAGAATGTTTTTTTTCCTTAAATCAGTATAAAAAATAAATAAAAGATGTAGAAAATCAACATCAAACCATATGATACAGGGGGAAATGTTGAGATAAAGAGAAAATCGCAGTTGAAGAGAGAGAATGGATAATGAAGAGGAGTTTGATTTTGATTTATTTGGGTTTTCGGAGAAAAAAAGAACTCCGTTTACGTCTCTCTCAATCTCTGTGTCCTTGTCGAAGTAATTAGAGTTTTCTTTATTTTGAATCTCTTTGAAAATTAGAGTTTAAGATTTAATATATGTCTAATGATCTAACAAAATCTCCTTCAAATGTTTGAAAAGCTTATCGTTATCAATTCTTTATACAAAGAAACATACTTCTTCTTATTCAAAATAAGCGTTGTTTTAGAGAGATTTTAATTATTTAAAATAAGTGTCGTTTGTGATTTTTTATGCATATTTATGATTTTACTTTCAAAATTACCCTTTAATTTTTCTCAAATCTTAATTACACAGATTATATTTTCAAGACACTTTAACATATAATTAATAAGTGTATATCAGATATTTCATTAACTTTCTTAATAAATGTGCATTCCTCTAAAACAACACTTATTTTGAATAGAAGAAAATAGTAATTATGTGATGATTAATTAATTAATTGATAATGTTAGTTAGTGGTTGTACAAAAGATAATTCTTATACAAATTAGTTTTTTAAAAAGCAGAAATAAATATTCAAAGGTAATATAGAAAAAGAAAAGAAGAAGAACAAGTTGTCTATTGCAAGTTGTAATGAAAGAGAACGAATTCACAAGTTTTATTTCTTGTACGGTTAAACTGGATGCATTCCTTGTACGTTAGGCATCCTCTTTGACTTTACTGATCTGGCATTTTAGTATTGCGCTCCGACGGCTATGATCTCTCAGGAACACCGCACATTTATGTGCTGCATCAATTATGGGATTCGGTAGACCTTGACCTTATCTCTGGAGTAGTTTTCTTGGCACTAAAGTATATATATTTGATTTACCACTAAAGTATATATATTTGATTTATCTTTTTAAGATATGAAATTAATTACGAATCCAACTAATGACATTTTGAAGATAAGAACACAATTCTAGAAGTATGTTTTCCATCATTAGTGCGTTTTCTAAATTTATCTTAACTATGAACCAAGCTTAATAACCGCAGGCCAAAGAAAAGCAATTGTCAAATGAAATTTTCCATTTTTCTGAATTTATTATATTAGTAATAAATTACAGTTTAATTCTAAGAAAAGAAATTAAGGCGTTCTGAATCTGATTTCGAGTGAATTTTTATACTT
>JAOSBM010141033.1:0-12296 GCA_027568955.1 Erythroxylum tenue | reverse complement strand
CATCATCATCATCTTCCTCATAATCCACACCATACCTTGCGTTCAAATAATCCACAGTGTCGGGTGTTAGAACCAACTTATCGGAATTCAAAATATCAAACAAATTAAGTGTCCTTGGAGTCAACATCCTCAAAGTCCCAATATTCCTACTCGATAGCCCAACATTGTCACCCACATCCATCATCAAAAACATAACTTTTTCTTTTGGGTCCAATCCCCACCTTTTCATGGCCTCAATAAACTCTTTAGTCCTCGGCTTCTCAAACTTTTCCCCGAACTCCTCCACACAGACCATGCTCTCCGTCGCACTCGAGAGCGCCGTCGACATAGCCAACCGCTTCTCCTTCCGGTTAATCTTGATACTCCAGTCTCTGGGCTTCGGCCCGAAAACGACACCACCGCCAGGTCGCAGAGGGGTTCGGGTCGAACCGCGACGCGCACGGCCCGTTTTCTTCTGTTGATAGGGTTTCTTCCCTCCGCCTCTGACCTCGGCCCGTGTCAGAGTGGATGCAGTGCCACGGCGCTTGTTCTGTTGGTCGGTGATGATTGCGCGATGTACGACGGCTCGTGCTGATTCTGGTGGGGCGGACTTTAGGTCTAAGAAGGTTTCTCCAACTTTCTCGCCGGTGAAGGAGAAGACAGGAAGAGTAGCGATTTGGCAAGAGATAGAGAGAGACGTGGCTTTCAGGGAATTGGATTTAGAGAGAGAAATGAGCTTTGGGTTGGAGGAGGAGAGGAAGAGGAAGGAAGAGAAGAACGAAAGAGAGGTGGGCGGTGAAGCTTTGATAGAAAGAGACATTGTTTGTCAGCAGTGGCACTCTGTGAAGTGAGACGGAAGATGAAGAAGAAAAAGATTGATGCTTTCTCTATACTCCTATACAGTGGACGCGTTATCCACTGATTTTGCCTCGAAGCTATGCAACGACAGCGTTTACCTTGATCGCACAACGCCGGTCCACTTAACCAATTAGAGTACTACCTTTCTTATTTATGTTACTGTATTGTTACAAAATGCGCATGTACGGAAGGGTTAAAGGCAAATGATGAGGATAAGTTCTTCAAAGCCTTTTTTTTTTTTTTTTTTGCGATTAGCTTTGAAATTCAAAAGATATATTTAACCTCATTATTATATTCCTATAGCAAACTATTAAAGTATTGTAATTTAGTAATAAATTCTTTTAAATTTTGTTAATATAAATAATTTTTCCTCATTATTATTTAAATTTTATTTAATTATAATGTTATTGTTAAATTTCATTTAAATAAAATTTATGTTCTCATGAGAGACTTAGTTCAAATTTGTTATATAAAAGATTAAGCAGAGCAGGTGCTCGTAGCAGAAAGTGACATCAAGAGATGATAATAAAGGTATTTCTATAGTCTTTTTAATGTGGACGAAGACGCAGAGGATAACATCTATTTAGGTGTTTGTAACACATCTAAGAGTTATTATAACTCTACTTGTTACCAATATATTATAAGGGAAGAAATTAAAAAACATTGAGAGAGATGAAGAGTGGAAGAGTAGTAGAGCCTGACGAGATAATCATAGGTCATACTTGGTTAGCTAATCTTTTCAATATGATCCTTAAGTTTGCCAAAAAGCAGGATCAGTGGATATTTAGTATATTAATTCATTTATACAAGAACAAAGGGGAAATTCAAAACTGTAACAACTATATGAACATCAAATTACTTAGTTACACTATGAAGTTATGGGAGAAGGTGATTGAGAAGAGAGTGAGAAATGATACTTCTATCTCGAAAAGCCAGTTTGGATTTGCTAGGAAGGTCTACAACAAAAGCTTTACATCTCCAGAGAAGATTAATAAAATATTATAGGAAAAGATAACGTAATCTACATATAGTTTTTATTGATTTAAATAAGGCGTATGATAAAGTGCCTAGGGAAATCATATGAATGTATTTAGAAGTTAAGGGAGTTCCTATGACTTATATACGGGTTATTAAGGATATGTGTGAAGGTGTAAAAACTATAGTAATGACGATAGGAGGAGATATAGAGCATTTTTTTCAATATTTGGCTTTGCCAAGACTCCTCTTTAAGCCCCCTTTTGTTTTCAATAATGATTGATGAGCTCACCAAATATATCCAAAAGGATGTACCTTAGTGTATGTTGTTGTTGATGACATTGTTTTAATGGATGAGACAAAAGAGAGTGTCAATGTCAAGTTTGAACAATGGAGGGATATGTTAGAGTCAAAGGGCTTTAGAATGAGTAGGACTAAAACTGAGTGTGTAGAGTGTAACTTTTCAGGACATAAGGTGGCTAGCGATGTGGAGATGAGGATTGGTTTAGAAGTTATACAATAAACGAAGTGTTTTAAGTATTAGGATTTATCATCCAGAGCAATAGAGAGATTGATGAAGACAAAGTCCACCATATCAGATCATGATGCCTTAAATGAAGAAGTACATAGGGAATTTTATGTAACAAGAAGATACTACTCAAGCTTAAAGGTAAATTCTATCGTTTCACAATTAGGCCGACCATGCTTTTCCTACTCAAAGCATCCACTACTATATAAGCCTTCCTTGTATAATAATTAATAGTATAATCATAATCCTTCAACAACTCGATCCATCTTCTTTGCCTTAAGTTTAACTCATTCTGAGTTAAAATATATTTGAGACTCTTGCGATCTATAAGGATTTGAAATGTCTCCTTATATAAATAATATCTCCAAATCTTAAAAGATTACACAATTGTTGCTAACTCCAGATCATGGGTTGGATAATTTAACTCATGAGATCTCAACTGACGAGAGGCATAATCTATCACCTTTCTATACTACATCAATACACACCCCAAACCTATCCTTGAAGCATCATTATATACTACATCAATACACACCCCAAACTCTTTTGACATTGAACGGTCCACTCAAACTGAACTCCTTTTTTCAGCAGGTTGGTTAACGGGCTAGTTATTTTCAAAATCATTCTATATATCTCCGAGAATACCTAGCAAGTCCTTGAAAACTCCTTAACTCTAATATATTTCCAGGTAGTTCCCACTTTATAATTGTATTTACCTTAGAAGGATCAAGCATCACTCCATCTCGGGACATCACATGTCCAAGAAAAACTACCCACTCCATTCAAAACTCGCACTTACTCAACTTTGCAAACAACGATCTCTTCTTCAGAATCTGTAACACAATCCTCAAATGTTGCTCATGCTTCTCTTTACTCTTTGAATACACCAATATATATCATCAATGAACACTTTCACAAATTGATCCAACTACTCCTGAAAAATGTTGTTCATTAATGCCATGAATGCGGCTGGTGCATTAGTCAACCCGAAATGCATCACTAGGAACTCATAGTGGCCATACCAAGTGCGAAAAGTTATCTTAGGAATACTTGACTCAACTATCCTCAACTGCCAATATCCCGATCTTAAGTCAATCTTGGAAAATGTGGTGGCTACCCTCAACTGATCCAAAAGATCATCTATCCTCAGCAACGGATACTTATTCTTCACTATCACCTTGTTTAGTTGTCGGTAATCCTTGCATAGTCTCATACTACCATCCTTTTTCTTCAAAAACAACACTGGAGTTACCCAGGGTGATGTGCTGGGTCTAATAAAACCCTTTTCCAATAACTTATCTAACTTCCTTTTTAACTCATGTAACTCAACAGTAGTTATCTTGTAAGATGCAATAAAAATCGATGCAATCCTAGACATTATCTCAATGGTGAAATCTACCTCTCGCTAAGGTGGTAAACTTAGTAAATCATCTAAGAATACATCTGAAAATTCTCTCACCATAGGAATATCCTCTAATCCAGGACTCACCTCCCTCGTATCCATAATATGAGATAGATATTCCTTACACCCATCTAATATCAACCGTCTAGTAGTCACGACCGAGATCATACATGTTGGGTCCACTCTACGATCCCCGACAAACATCACTTTCGAGTTACCTGAAGACTCTATCATCACCTCCTTCGCATAACAATCAATTACAGCTCAATGTTGTGCCAATCAATATCTCTCAAGAATCACATCAAACTCCCTTAATTCCTTCACCAATCCTCACTAGTACTCCCCTCCTTAAACTATTTACTACCACACAATCTCCTACTGGTAACAACACTCTTAGGTCTATCCTAAGGGACTAATCTCCCCCGAAACTCTAGAGGCAATCTCTAAAGAAATGTAAGAATGTATAGATCCTTGGTCTACTAACACATAAACTTTAATATCAAACAATGAAATCGTACTAGTGTCTCCTCCCTCGTCATATGGTTTATCCTCGCTTGAGTTTTACTCTAAGTTGAGGATGCCCCACTAATACCTGTACCCACTATTGATCCACGTCCAACTTCTCTACCTCCACCTTTGCTACCAGTTCTACCCGAACCTTTGCCTGAACCAAAACACCATTCTGACCCTGTATTGTCTCTCTGCCCTCACTCATGAAATCCTACCTAGTATTGGACAACTCCTTTGTAAGTGTCCTCGCTCTCTACAAATATAACATGCCTGATTGATCCCAATAAGTCCCCAACATGGTCCTCTTTGAAATCACCCCCAAGTAGCACAACTCTGAAATCCTCCAACTCCTCTATTAAAAGATCCTTTGAGCCTCTGACTAGCCCCCTATCATATCCAACTAATGGTGCACTAGCATTGCTATACTGTCTTAAATCCCTGTCAGCTCCTCGATCTCCACCAAATCAGTAGAACCTACCACTTCTTCTTGATGTGCCATTGGCTCTCCTAGATCCCGCTGTACCAATTTGAGTAGCTCCCCTCTTAACAAACCAACTTCCCTCTCCTTGATGACTCTTTGATCGCCTATTTAGCTCTCTTTTCCTTTTACCTTGTTCTATTACATCCTCCACTCTGAATACAACCTCTAGTAACTTCTTGAAATCAGAAGTAGCAGCCCCCAAACCCAAATGAATATTCGTCCTCATACCCTGCTCAAATCGATAAAATCTATCTTCGAGATTTGTCATAGCCTCCAATGAATACTTAGACAAGACTACAAAGCAAGCCTCATAATTAACCACTAACATCTCCTCTATCCGTACCAAATTCATGAACTTCATCTTCTTTCGATCATGATATATCCACGGGGTGTATTTATCTCTAAATTCTCTCTGGAACTCTTACCAAGCCATCTCTCGAGTCTCATGAAATCTCTTTACCCACTTCCACCAAGTTAATACATTGCCCTGGAATAAGGAAATAATGTACCACAACCTTCTTTCCAAGGTAAATTCTAAGTGATCTAAAATTATCTCTATTTGCTCCCACCATGCCTCAGCCTCCTCAAGATCAGTAGTACCTCGAAACTCTACTGCACCCATCTTACGGATCCTCTCATAGTTATGATCCACCCTAGAATCACCTAAGGCTGGAGCCGCAGTAATAGCCTATTGCATCATTTGAAAGAACTGCATCATCTGTAGTGGAATTGGCACCTCTCTTCCTACCCTATTTGCTTGGGCATCCCCCTGTTCTGACATATCCAAAGCACGGATCAAACTTCCTTATTCCCCAGGTGACTCAGGGCTAGCATTATCATCTTCTGAAGCCATCCTAGATAAGAAAAGAACACATCAATAGTTTTTCTTCTTCACTTAATACATCCCTAGAAACATAAACCTGTTTTGATACCACGTAATATGTGCTCCCAAAATTCTTAAACCATAATTAACCAAATAGTTCCCAAAATATACCATTAATCATCTAATTCCTCGTTATTTCCAAAAAGAGAGTCTTGTTTTTCAAACACAAAAATATTATACACAACACAACTACATAAACTGTTACATTCAAAAATATATACAATCGAATAACTTTACTCAAGTAATCTATTGGCCCCACCTAAACTCCACTATTTGCACCTATACACTAGGGTTATCAACAATCATTCGATCTTCAAAAAAAATAATGGCAATGGGTGAGCTGCATAGTTAGTAAAGATAACAGACCGTACCCTTATAACTAAATAACTCAATAGTTAATTATAAAACTTAGTCAAGAGATTAAAACATACATATAATACTAATGCTCATAACATTACTCAGTCTAATCCAAATAATTAACAAACATTTCAAAACTTTTACCAAATAATGATTAACACACATATTAATACATAACTGAAATTTATGTTTTTTTCCATCATTAACTAAATTTCCTAGGCCCTGCTTAACCTAGTAGATTTACATTCAATGATCTATTGGCTCATGTCTTCTCATCAAAATTTCTCACCAAGTGGAAATATAATCAAATGCATAAATATCAACACATGGTACCTTAATCTCTCTTGGTACCCCAGTACTACTCCAATATCTCCAAGACTCAGGATATTTTGATACTATTTTGGTACCTAGCGATCAGCACAAGACATCCTCGAGACTCAGGATGTCCCGATATCTACTCCACAGACAAATACCTAGCCACCACCCGCTCATATCGACACAATCACTACAAGAAATTAAATTTTTACTGAAAGCAAAAATTGTCACTAAAAGTAGTAATTTTAGTCACTACTATTAATAGTGTCTAATTTTTAAAGTCGTCACCTCCGGTTACAAATACCTCCATCACTAATGAAATAGTGAATAATTTAGAAAAATGGTCACAATTATGCAACACTTTTGTGACAAAAGCACTGACACTAAAAACTATCAAATGTGTGACAAAACTATATGACCATAGTAACTTATTATGACAAGTTTGTCGACACAAATAATATAAAGTAGTGAAGAATAAATTTGTAATAATATTTCATTTTATTGTGACAATATCATTGCCACTAAAATAATTGAAAATAGTGAAAAAAAGATTTGTCACTCGTACTTTTTTATCAATGTTTATTACTTCTTGGTCACGAATATTTTAATGAAAAAGTCTCAACATCATTTTGCCACAAAAATAAAATTTTGTTCCAACAAAAAATATTGTCACAAATGTGTTTATTATTGTCACAAATGTGTTTATTATTGTCACAAATAGAACTATCAATTCAACAATGATATTGCATTAGTGGTAATAGAAATTTGTATCAGTAATCATATTGTCTAACATATTTTTTCATAAGTATAAAAGTTATATTTTACAATAATGTTGTTACTAAAAAAGGATTATATGTTATAATAAATTTATCTTTATCGTGTTTGTGTTTGTCACAGATAATATTATTAAATTTAATAATTTAATTACGTAATCGACAAAAAATTTTGCATTGGTGGCTATAAAATAAAAGTTATCACAAATGATATGAATTTCTAGTGCCAAAATATTGTCACACAAGCAAATAAAAATTATTAGTATATATAAAAATCACCAAAATGTACAAAATTCTAATTTCCATTATGTAAAATTGGAAATTTTAATATCTAAGACAATTATATTTATTACAATTATCCTAAATTATTACGTACTAATTTAAGCTAAAACTCTCCAATTAAATTTTCTTGGCTATTCTTCCAAATGAAGTTCACCATTGATTTGTTTCTTACAAAATAAATTAAAAATAAAATCAATTAATTAGTTTATAAAATATTAAGCTATAAATTTAGTACTAACATTTTATAATAATATAATGAAAATAAAAGAGTGGAAGAAAAGAGACAATTACAACCATTACCTTATGAATAAAAATTGTGCCATACCTTTATAAATAACCACATTGCCTTCTTACCATCCTCAGAAATCTCTTTCCAACTAGAGACACGAGGTGCTTCAAGTTGCTGAATGCATATAGTAACTTCCGACTTGAAAAGGCTAACATGTTTACCGCATACCGTATAATATGGAGGAGCAAATTGAACACCAATTTGTTTTCCTTCACCTTTCTTCTTGGCAAGTATAGCATTGATTGTTAGTCCTCGTCCACTTTTTTTAGAATTTACATTTCCTATTTTAAAAAATAAAAATTAAGAATTTATATTTTTAGGTGTTTTTGTCCGGTTCCCACCTGCGGCACGGAGCTTGATATAAAGGGCAGTAATTCCTAAATCATTCAAATCAGAAAATAGTCAGTACAGGCTAATATAATTCATACAAGTTGCAAACTAAGAAACAATGGAGAAGAATGAAATTGCAACTCATCCCTGCAGTTAAGAGAACTAGGCATCAAAGGAAGCTTGATAATATGTTATTTTTCATGAAAAGATGGGGGAAAAGAAAGGCTACTGAAGATAGTTACAGAGAAGGTAAGATCAGTGGTAAAGGTTTTTAAAGAAAGCTTTGTGGTCTAAAATTAGTTTGGAAACATTTCATCCAAAGGTAAAGGAATTTCAAATTACATGAAGAAAACAGTCCAACTAAGACAATATGCCTTAAGTGCCTTAAAGGAAAGCAAGTGGCCTTTCCTTTGGTACCAAGACCTAGTGGTTAGGACAACTACTTTAAATTCCAAATAAAAGTTATGGATAAGTTTATCAATTGATATGTAAAATAACCTTGCATCGTTGGGCAACATCTTGAGCTTTAAGCATGGCAGCATATGGTGAAGACTCGTCTCTATCAATTTTAACCTTCATTCAACCTATTTCATAAACCAGACTTAGAAATAATAGTAACTCCATAAAATATAAGTAGTGAATAAATGAAGAAAAGTAAGACTATACATCAATAACATTATGAAGAACATCACAATATTCGAATGGAATTATGAACTAGATAAATCACAACAAATAAATTCACATACGCCTAAATAGGTTTTCATTCTTTTTAGTTACACAACAATTTGATTCACAAGCACGTAAATTTATAATCAAACAACCCTGAATGAATAATATCTTTTAATAGTTTCAGAGTTAAGACAATAAGTACTATTTTAATAAATAGAATAGTATTATAAATAAGATATGATAAAATTACTTATTAGTAATACGCACAAGGGTTTCCCTTATAGAAAGATCACTTACATACTGCAGTTCTTAGGGAACCAGATCAATTCACAATTGAAGATCAACCATTGGACACTACTAAAAATTGACAAAGATACCTCCATCACTTAGGATGAATGTGTTAAATGAAGCATAGATATGAGCCACACCAAAAACATTCTCGCCCTGCAATTCCAAGAGTTACATTCTCTTCCTTTGGGTCTCTAATTTTTCTTCTTGACTAGAGATCACGAGCAACAAAACTAGGAATAAGCAAGTCAATAACCAATACTACTTTTGGATAACATACCTCAAAAAGGAACAAGATATATCTTCAAAAAGAATAAAGCAATCTATTATGAACATATAAACTCAAACCATCCCCATGAACTACAAGGCAAAGATGTAGAAAGCTAGCATTCACATACCTAATAAGCAGCAAGTTATAGCAAATTTCGTGAAAGTTGAACCTCTCACACATAATATAACGTCAACGAGAGGAAAATTCTAATGTGAAAAAAGGGATTAACAGTAATAAGAGATGCAGATAGAGTTACCATGGTTGTGGAAGCGAGAAAGCGAGAAAGAAGGATGGAATTGGCTATGTTTGACACCTATTGTTATATGTAGAGGGCTACTAGGGTTTTACTTTTGGGGTAAGATATTTAAATAGAAAAACAAATTTCAAGTCTAAATACAAGAAGAGGCCCAAAATGAGTGGAAGACGAGGCATTATTTAAATACAAAAAGAAATTTTGACACTATTAATATATTAATAATGACAATTTAGTTGTGAAAGATACTAAATTGTCATAATTACCATTATATTAGTGACAAAAAATAAAGTATCTCAGTTAATCCAAACAATAGTGCCAATCAATTGTTTTGTCATGAAAAACCTCATATCTATGACGAAATGACAATTAGTCATAAAAAATTTGCCACTAAATATCTTAACACCTATAGTGAATCTATTCATCTAACGCCATCAAATGTGGCATATCCTAGGCAAGCTAGCAATTCTCGATTTTTACCAACTATTCACAACATATTATCAACCAATCTCATTTAATTAACACATTTTCCATTGAATTGACGAGCAATTCATCTTATAAAATGTAACAAAATATAAACATATAAACATAACACCTTGAATTTGTTAATTACTAGTGAAATAAAATAAACATAATTCATATATGTAATTATTAATCATTAATTTAATTAATGACTAATTCAAAACATTTTTTATTAATAAAAAAACGGTATTATATTTTAAAATTAATGTCCAAGGTTATCTTTACCTCGATTTTGGAATCAACTAATTTATAGTCCAATTTACTCCTTAATCAGACCGTCAGACTTAGACATTATAAAATTCTATGAATAATTTACGAAAATTTTCAACCCAAATACACTTAATAATCCAACATTATTCTCTTTTCTAATTTATTTTTAATTATAAAAATAATATCCTTTCTAGTCTAACCACATAATTGCCAAAATACCCTTAACTAATTAAAAGTCTTATTTTACCCTCATCCATTTCAATCATTACCAAAAATGCCCTTCTTGGAACTAAATTCCAGGTTTACCCTTCATTGTTTCATTTACTATGTTGCTGCTACATGCAACTTAAATTTTCAAAAATATGTCATCTTCTTCACCCTCTCCTCTTCTCCTATCTCCTCTTCTTTTAACATTTTCCAACTACATTTTCTCCATTTTTATCCCTTTCCATCACTTCAATTATTGTCCCAAACAACCAACATGCAATCCAACTATAAATTAGTGTAGGATGGTCAAAGTCATAAAAAACGACATAATATAGCTGCTAGAAATTTTACCTAAGTGTAAGGAGTTTTAGAGTTGTTAACCTCCACAAACTTCCTCTATATTTTTTTTTTTGCAAAACAAACACAATGAGAGAACCTATGAGAGAAGTGTTACATGCAAATGAAAGAGAGTGTTTTTAGACACATTTACTAGCTGGGAAATGAAGGGAAAGATGAAGAAAGAAGGTGGTTATCGTTGGTTCTCTTAAAATTTCTAGTTGTTGTCTTTTATACATGTTTAAGGACTTCATTTGCTCCATCTTTGATTACAAACTTGAATAATAACAGGTGGTCTTCACTTAGGAGCACTTCCACAAGGCCTCTCATTCTTCAAATCTTTGTTGCCTAACTATTCACCACTGGGAATGCAGGCAATTTGCTTAAGAAGAATCCTAGTAGGGTTGATGTTTATGCACTACCTCCTCTTTTATAGTCTCAATGTAGAGAGCAACTACAGGTCTTTCTTCCAAGCTTATCAGGGGAACATAAGGAGGTTTCAGTTTTATCTCCCATAACAACCTTCCAGCTTAGTTGGGGTTCACTATTCCCTTACCAAGAGAAGGAGGTCCGGGTGGAGGAGGAGGAGGAGGAGTAGTAGGGAGTTTGTTGGAAGGGGCGGAAAGGTAATTTGACTTTAGGTGTTAGGTTTGTCTAAAGTAGCCATGCTAGGACATGGTAATAATCGGAGGTGGTAGAGGAAAAAGTTGATTTTTAGTTACTAATAAGGAGAAAAGCTAGAGGTAAGATGGGTTTAATTGACAATATTGCCCCTGAACTAACATGTTAAACGAAAACACTACAAGAGTTGGAGATTTAGGAATTCTTGAAGATGGAAGTTTGGAAGAGGAGGGATGAGGAAATGTAGAGAGATAGTAGGGGAGACGGGAGCAGAATGTTTAGAGAAGAAGGTTGAAAAGAGTCGGGTTATCCATACAATCTATGGAAGGAGATGGTTAATGTGAATGATATTTGTTGCTCTAGTGTTTGTTTGTTGTGTTGCTTTACAAACTCATTTTGGGTGAACAACCAAAAACAGATGGAGGGCTAACAAAATGTCACAACACAATTACACAAGAAACAGCGACAAAGATGGGAACGAGAACACAAAAAATAAGCAGTAGTAGAGAAAGAATAAGCAGTCATAGGCAATGAGCAGTTCGGACTTTAGACATCTTACATATGCCACCAAAAGAAGCAGTGGCAATGCAACTCAATGCTGCTTGATGGCGGCTAGCCTGTCAACATTTCTTTGGTGCTTGCTAATGTTGTTTTATGCTCTACAGCTAATCGCTTTAGTTATAGTTTAGTGACAAATTATTTAAAGGCATTCTTTATCTTGTACATGTTTAGATGTATATAACAAAGTCCATGGGATAATTATATATTACAAATGAAATTATAATGAGATTATAATTATAAGATTCATAATGCATTTATGTATTAGTCCTAAATGTTCCTAGTCATTGTTCTATTAAGATTGGACATTAATAAAACGTAAAAAAGACTAGCACACATTTTGTTTTTCCTTATGAAGGAAGTAGTCGATCTCATAGGCTAAAGTATAGAGATACTTA
>JAOSBM010140997.1:0-14709 GCA_027568955.1 Erythroxylum tenue | reverse complement strand
CCATTACCTTCCACTCCTCAGGTGTAGAACGAGAAGATCGTTGATCCTTGTACGGCATCGGAAGCTCCAAGATAGTTAGAGACCATTGAACTAAGTTAGTGATTTTGGATAGTTCATTGAGCATATTAACATTGAGCATCCTCATGTATTTTGTTTAAGATTTGATATGTATGATATGATCTGAGTAAGGTTTGTTCGAACTGATGAAATTGTGATGGTGTGAAGATTTGAAGTTCCTCTTATATATAAGAGTATGCTTGGCTTGATGATAGATGTGAATGTATGTTTATTTGAATGTTTGAATGTTGGCTTCGGTTTTTACGACGCCTGTCGCGACGAGGGTTGGCTGATGTCGACCTTTGCTGCCATGTTAGGATTTGTTCTAATTGAGATTCTTTCGCTTTTACCTCTTACGATTGTCCCGACGCGTCACCCCGGGTTCAGCCTTGGGGGTCGGGACTCGGGCCCAAAGTTCTTCGACATCTTTTGAACAGATCATTGGGATTCGGAAACGGGGTCCAGCAAAGGAGCTCCATGCCATTAGTGGGCAGGCGGGAGAAGTGTTTAACTTCGTCAACATGCACGTGACTTAACTTAGGGGACTACCATAAACCCACATAACACATATTTCATAACTTGTAAACTTGTTGCCCAAAATGACACTTTTTTTAAACTCGATTTTTCATAAATATGAGATATTTCGAAAACCATTTCCGAAACCATGATTTCATAAACATGTTATCTTTTCAAAAAAAATCACTTTCAAAGTCTTTTCATAAATCATCACGCAATTCATATAACAACATATTGCAATTTCTCAAATCATTCAAAAGCAATAAATGCAACACTTATGATGCAATTGAAATCATTACACTTCCTTGATTTAAAGAAAACATTTGTGGCTTATTTACTCTATTATAAACATGTACCACCTTGAATTCCTTGCTTAAAGACTTGCTCAAAATGCCTCTCCTCATGCTTCTCTTGCAAAACTCATTTAATAGGAATCCAATTGAAAATCCCACAATGCAAAATCACTAAAATTGATTTTAGAATACTTAAACCCATGCATTCTCTAAACTCCATGAACTAAAATCCTTCCAAAAATCCAAAAGATTCAAAATGATCTTACCTTGGTTCTTCACCAAATGGAGAGATCTTTGGCTCAAATGGAAGCTCTTCTCTTCTTTTACCTTTTTCTCTTCTTAAACAACCTCAAAATCTCTCTAGAAATTTACGAAAATCAAAACCCTAGAATATTTTCTCTCCTTTCTCTCTTCTCCACCGAAACTATCTTCTTTCTCTCTTCTATTTTGGTTCTTCTCTCTAAATTCACTTTTTTTTCTCTTCTTTAGGAACAAAACATCACTTTATTCTTCCCACTTCACCCTTAATGAGTGTGCAAAGTCCATTTTTCCCTTCCTTATAAGCTTATGGTCTTTCATCCTTAAGTGTCTTGCAAAAAATACACTTGAACATTCCTTTAACCTTAACACTTTAAGTCCATTAACCCATGCAAATAGGTCCTACTAACTTTGACATAATAATATAACTCCAAAATAATTAATATATCAAAACCTCAAAAATTATTTAAATCATGCTTATTCATCCAAAACAATTCGGGGGCCAACAGAAGATGTCTCTTTTGATCTTGTATAATGTTAAGAGTTGTTTGACAATTCTCAACTCTATCATTCACATCTCCTACTTAACCAAAATTAAGCATTTTAAGTGCTTTTCTCACCAGTTTAAGCTTGGTCGCTACACAAAACATGGGGGTTCCTTGGACTTAGAGTGTTCCAGGTCTCTTCTACTATCTAGAGAAAGTTTGGTTGTGATACTAGGAAGTTCGCAAACTTAAAAGGAGAGGGTCTCTTCGGCTTATCTGTTAAGGACCTAATCACTATTAGGGAATGATCTGAAATGTTGAGATTATGGATGACCCTATAATATCTAGGAAACCTATAACTCTAGGTGGCATTAACAAAGGCTCTATCTAACTTCCTAGCAATAAAAAGCTCAAACATTGCTTGTTGGTCCATCTGAAATTAGGACCACTAGAATTAAGATCATACAAAGTACAATCCTCAACACACTGCCTAAAATCACTCATATCAATAATAGCTGAGGGACCTATAGGCTCATCCTCATGAGAAAACAGAACAGCATTAAAGTCCCCTGCTATAATCCAAGGATGATTTCCTACTGAGTATTTAATATTGAACAGGGCAGACTAGAGATTTTTCCTATGATTTTAATTGTTAGACCCATACACACAAGTTACAAAAAAGATTGAAGAGTTGTTTATAGGAGTAACCTCCAAGTGTTTCATTTGATCACTAGTGATTTTAGGGATACACAGCAAACAGTCTAGCTTCCAAGCTATCACTAACCTAGTATTAGAACCTTACTCTAAGTTACTATAAGAAAGCCATCTAAGAAACAAAAAAGACCACACATTATTTAAAAAGTGGAGTGACTTAATCCGAGATTCAATCAAGCACGTAAAAGAAACCAACAATCTCTTAAGCACAACATTCTACTAATTGCTTTTTAGAGTTATTAAGGCCCCTAACATTCCAAAAACCTAAATCCATAACATTAAAAGTCACAATAGAACCATTACTTTTGTTTCCTCCTAGATTTCCTACTCTTTCTAATAGTAAAATCCTCTTATACCCCTTCCATAATCACCAGACTATGATCAGGAACCAATTCAGACTTAGAAGGGGAAAGGTTATTACTTGGTTGGCATATTTCCAGGAGATCAGCATCCTTAAGGTTTCCTTTTGGATCACCTAGCTTCTGTTGATCCATGTATTGTTCAATTAAACTTCCAGAAGAACTACTTCCCTTGTCACTCTGCATTACCATTTCATGAGGTTGACCATTTTGTGGGGTTCCTTTACCCTCCCCTCATTCAATTGGGGTTCCAGAGACTATACTCTCCTTATGAATTTGTTGTGTCTTTTCAGATACAATCACCTTTCCATTCTTTTGCTGCTGATTTAAACTTGTTTGTATGGGTTCCTTCCCCTTTTCCAATTCTTGTTGTAAACTAGTCTCAAAAAGTCTTCCAGTAGGAGCCCGTTCTTTTTTTTTATAACTGGTTCTCTGGCCTCCATTCATATTTAATCTGTATTTCCTTGAAAGTTATTTTCCCATCTTCATTATAAGTAGCTAATTGAAAGGATGAGGGCCAACTCTTTCCCAATTCCACCTCCACACACATTCTGGCAACACAATTCTGAACATCTTTACAGTCTGTGTATCCATTAGGAAAGGGTTACCAACTGAGCTAGCTATTCTTCCAAGCCCCTCAGTATTCCAGTATTCCACTGGAATATTATGAAACTTAATCCAAACTGGAGCTACTCTGACCTCTTCCTGTTCCCCTTCATTTAAGCTCCATCTGTGTAGGAATAAGGGTTTTCCTTGGATATGCCAAGGCCCCCTTTTTAGTACTGAGTTCATCCCATCCTCATAATCGAATTTAAACAAGAAATTATTCACACTAGTCATTAGAGTTTCAGTCAATCAAAAGCTAACCAAGATTTGGCCAATGCTCTTTGAACCATTGGATACGCGGGGCATTTTTGTGGCGTTTTCCTAAGAAAAACCCAATGAGAGCATGCCGAAAGTGAACTGCCCCTTTCTTCACTAATTTTGGTGGTAGGATGACTATGATTTGATCATCCTTGCTCTCTGGAGGGTAGTATGTCAACGCCTTTGCCATCGATGGTTCCTCCTCTACATCAGTAACCACTAACTTCCAGGATCTAGGTTTTGCGGAATGGGGGGTTTTGGGACGGTTCTGGTTCCAAAGGGGCATTTTTGGTTAGAGAAGGAGGGTGAATGTTGGGGTCTATGTTTTGGTTTCGAGGGGGAAGGGTTTTTTGCAAGGGGCAATTAAGAAATGTTAGGTCTAGGAGAAGAAGAAGTAGAAATTGGGGCTAGGGGATTCGTGGGGGAGAAAAAGAGGAAGAAGAAGCCATGAGGATAGAGGGATTACATGCTGGTGATCTCGGAAGTTATGGAAGACTCTCCGCTAATCGCTCGCACCGCTCATTGCTCATCGCTCATCGTTCTAATCTCACATAGATTTTATATAACATAAAATCACATTTATAAGAAGTTTTACAAAACGCATACGAAAAGGCATTATATTTCCATAAATTTACATAAGAAACATAATATATTTATTTTTACACAAAGTTTCATAAAACAGAACATATTTAAATATCATCTTCAAAACAATTTGCAATTTTTTCACTATTTACACAAAATTCAAATAATAAGACACTTTAATTTCTCAAATTCATACAAAAATCCTAAAAAATTGAATTTTAACATAAAAACACAAAAGTAATGTACATTCTAATTAATTCCCTTACCTGAACTTTGTAAAACTTCAAATTCCTAGTTAATCTTGTGTTCCTTCAGATTTGTCGTCAACACCTAAATAATAATAAAATAATTAAATTAAGTAAAATAAAAATAAACTCTAAAAATTTTCTAATTTATTAAACTACCCTTACTCTTCCAAAATTTTAGATTTGTCATTAAGCTATTTTTCTCTCTCCTATGTTTCTCTCTCTTACCCTCTTCCATCTCTCTCTCCCAAAGCTCTCCCTCTCCCCTCTCCTCTTCTTCTTTCTTTCTTTCTTTCTTTCTTCTTTTCTCTTCTGCTTTTTTTTCTCGTTCTCCATTCCACGTTGCCATCCTCTTAAATTATAGCTTTCCAAATTCTTAATCCCCTTTCTAACCATGTTTTCATCCATTATCTCAATATACACTACAAGAAAAGTAGGAATTTGCGATGGAAAATAAACCGTTGCAAATTAGCGACAGAAATAAGTTTTTCGTCGCTAAAATTGTCAGGAAAAATTTTCGCTAAAAAATGGAGGGAACACTACAAGAAAAGTAGGAATTAGTGAAGGAAAATAAACCGTTGCAAAGTAGCCACAGAAATGGGTTTTCCATCGCTAAAATTGCCAGGAAAAAATTCGTTTAGCGAGGATTCTAATATCCGTCGCTAAAAAATGGAGGAAAACTGACCCGGCAAAATTTGCGACGGAATTCAGGGATGGTAAAAGTTCTCGTTGGTAATGACATTGAAATGTGCAACGGGAAATTGCCGACGAAAATGATACTGTTGGTAATTACCGATGGAAAATATCCTGGTCCTAATTTTCGTCGCTAAATATGGAGGGAAATCATCCAGGTTAATATTGCGATGGACTTTAGCGACTGTATAAGATTCCCATCGGTAAAGGATTTAGCGACGATATAAGATATCCGTCGGTAAAAAGGCGAGATTTCCTGGCGGAATAAAACTTTTTTAAGTTTATCTACGGAAATTTCCAGCCATTTTCGTCATGTTCTTCGGTGGAGGTATTTTTGCAACTACTGTCATGTGTTTTTTTGTATATTAGATGAAAGTTAATTTGAGTATTTGATTACTTTCGTTTATTTGTGTATTTTGTGATTGGAAAACAACTTAAATGTTAGTGATAGAAGGGACAAGACATGATTTTAGTTGTGATATTGGGATAAATTTATGATGCATGTAAGGTGTTTGATGAAATGTCTGTTCTTTGAAAAATGATTTCAGTTCTTTATTTTCAATTCTTTTTTAGTATGAATTTCATAATTTCAATTCTTTTACTTGAAATATAATATAACTTATATTGATATTTTGTAATGCTTTATGCTTAGATTATAGTATAATATGATATGCTTAGATTATATTATAATATGATTATAGTAAAAAATGGATAATTATTTATGAGACATCTACGACAATTTAGTATGAAAATCACTTAGAGATTAAAAAACAGCTTGACTATGAGGCCAAAAAGCTTCAAAGCTGTGTAAGAAGAAGTCCTTCGGCTAACCCTAGGAATAAAGCCGAAGGACAAGAGCAGAGGAAATGGGTTAACGCTAAAAGCAAAGTACAAGATGTGCATATTATAGAGTTAAGGAAAATTTCAACTCCAACAGAGATTTTCTTTGCCTTCCTCTCTAAGCCTTGTAAGTCTAACCTTGCAAGCATTGGAATATAGTCTGAAATATTTGATATCCCCATCACCACCATCATCTCTAAGCATAAATTTCTAAATTCTATTGTAGCTTTAAAAGCTTCCTCTCCTTCTAATGCACATCCCCACAAAAT
This sequence comes from Erythroxylum tenue, assembly GCA_027568955.1. Classification (NCBI taxonomy): domain Eukaryota; kingdom Viridiplantae; phylum Streptophyta; class Magnoliopsida; order Malpighiales; family Erythroxylaceae; genus Erythroxylum; species Erythroxylum tenue. The sequence goes on along the minus strand of JAOSBM010140997.1, from coordinate 8,534 downwards.
GCTCATTACGGCATTCATGTCTGTCATAAAAAGTTGTCCAATCTTACCATACACATGCCTTATAGTCTTCTTAATCTCTTGTTTTCTCAGACCATAACAAGCATCAATGTTTTTGTTAGTTAAAATTTCACGAACAAAGACCTTATGCATCTTACTCCATTTTAGCAGTGAGAGGTGGGTTGGGGTTCGCAAATATTTTATCTTGGTCTCGAACAACTTCTCTGACCAAGTTCGGGGAGCTAATCAAGAGACACAATTTATTACCGAGGCAAAGCTTATAGGTAGGTTCAGAGAAACTAGCCAATTCTGTGAAATCTCGATGAATGTCTTGGCCAGGAAATAGAAGGTATCCAACTATTGGAAATCCCCAAGGACCTGTTGGCAGTGGAGCCACATCCTTCTTTATTTTCTTAACTTTCCACAAGAACCAGAATATAATAAGTGTTGCGATGGGTAGGAAGAGATTTAGCAAAGTTCTCTCTGTGGTGGCTTCCAGAGAAACTAAACACTTTGCAGGTAAATTTTAAAAAATATTTTTTACAAAAATTACCGCTGAAAAAAATTAACTGTAGGTAATTACCGACAAAATAACCAAATCTGTCGGTAATTTTTTTTATATATTTTACCGACGGAAAAAAACAACCGTAGGTAATTACTGACGGAATAACCAAATCCGTTGGTAATTTTCTGACAAAAAAATCTTCTCCTTCGATAAATTTACCGATTGAACAAAATTTTCGTCGATAAATTTACCAACGAAATACAAAATTTTCGTCGGTAAATTTACCTATGGCCGTATCTCCGACACCTTTTTCCATCAGTAAATTCTGTCGCTAAGTAAGCTTATCGAAGGAATGTGTACAAATTCCGTCGGTAATTTTCGTCGCTAAACTCCATTTTTCTTGTAGTGATATAAACATTCTTATACACATTCTATCAAAAATAAAACACAAATATAGTCTCCTACCTTGCAAAATCACCACAAAAACCCAAACAATGATAAGTCTATGAAGAACACTGCATAAAACTTGGAAGAACAGAAACTGCAGGTGGTTTTGGGGAAAGAGGGAAGAAAAAACTAAAATAAAATCTATTTATTTTAACTTTAGGGTCATGGGTCGGGGGTTTTATTTATTCTTTTTGGTTTGATGTGGGTTTAAGTAATGGATTTTTTGTTTTAAGGTTACGGGCATTACAGTTCTTCCCCTCTAAAAGAAATTTTGTCCTCAAAATTTAGGTACATACCTGAATATTTAAAAAGATGTGGGTAGTGACATTGCATATCCCCTTCCACTTCCTACATTGCTTCCCTCAAGGATCGATGATGACTCCATAAAACTCGCACCACAGGTATTTGCATCCACCTCAATTGTCTAATATCTCTCTCCATAATCTCAATTGGCTCTTCTTTATTGGTCAAGTATGTAGCCACTTCAATCTCTGGCTCAGGTATAACGTGGTTTGCATCCGATCGATACCATCTCAATATAGACATATGAAATACATCATGTATTTGAGATAACTCTGGAGGCAAGGCCAACTTATAAGCTAATGAACTAACACGCTAAACAATCTTGTAAGGCCCAATATACCTCGGACTCAAATTTCCTTTCCTTCCAAATTACACTATACCTCTCCAGGGCGACACTCATAAGAACACCCTATCACCTACTTCATACTCCATCTCTTGTCTATATCGATCTGCATAACTTTTCTGTCTATCCTGAGCAGTGTTCAAGAACTTCTTCACAATTTCAATCTTTTCTGTGGTATCCTGAATGAATTTTGGTCCCTCCAATATTCTAGCACCCTTAACATCCTAGTATATTGGATCTCTATACTGCCTCCCATACAACGCTTCCAAAGGTGCCATTCTGATGTTAGAGTGATAACTGCTTTTTTAAGCAAACTCCATCAAAGGTAAGTACAAAGCCTAAAATTAAGATGTAAACTGAGGATCTGGATTTGAAAATATGGATATAAGTACTCCATGCAACCTTACTATCTCATCCACATATAAGCTAGCTAGTTTATCTAATGAATCTGTCCACTGGATTGTTAAGAAACGTGCAGACTTGGTCAATCGATCTACAATGACCTAAACTAAATCATGTTTGCATCAAGTTCTAGGTAAAGCTACTACAAAATCTATGGTAATTCTGCCCACTTCCATGATGGTATCGACAAAGGTTTTAACTTGCCTGCTATAGCCTGATGCTCAGCTTTAACCTATTGACAAGTCAGACATTTAGCTATAAACTCTGCCACATCCTTTTTCATGATTGGCCACCAATAATGAGGTCTCAGATTTTGATAAATCTTGGTTGTATCAGGATGCATGGCATAAGGAGCACAATGAGCCTCTTTTAGTATCTCTTCTCACATGCTGTCAACATCTGGCATACATACTCGAGTCCCTATCACCATCACTCCATCCGGTCTCACTACAAAATTAGGTTTCTTTCCTTGTTTTATCTTCTCTAACATCCTTTGCAAGTATGGATCCTGAGTCTGTGCTTCACCAATCCTATCACTCAAATCAGTCCGAATCTGTAAGGTAGCCATCAATCCAGCTACATAATCAACCTCTAACTTAACATCTGAGGCTCTCATCTCCACTAGTGGTGTCACACTACTTCCACCCAGATTAGCTAACGCACTAAAGTTCTTTCTGCTTAAAGCATCTACCACTACATTCACTTTTTCGGGGTGATATCAATGGTGCAATCATAATCTTTTAACAATTTTATCCATCTCCTTTGCTTCAAATTCAACTCTTTCTGAGTCAGTATGTACGTCAAGATCTTGTGATCTGTAAGAACCTAAAAAATCTCTCCATACAAATAATGTCTCCAAATTTTCAAAGCTTGCACTATAGTAGCTAACTCCAAATCATAGGTGGGATAATTCAGCTAATGGGTCCTCAACTTACGGGAGGCATAAGCTATTATGTTCCCTTTCTGCATCAATACACACCCCAATCTCAATCCAAAGACGTCTATATATACTTCAAAACCTCAACCACTCATTGGTAACACCAAGATAGGACTGGATGTTAATCTACTTTTTAATTCCTCAAAGCTCTCCTGATACCGATCAGTCCACTGATAAGGAACTCCCTTCTTCAATAATTTTGTCAGTGGACCAGCCATTATAGAGAAACCTTCCAAAAATCTCCTGAAATATCCAGCCAGTCTTAAGAAACTTCTGACCTCTGTCACACTCTTTGGTGGCTCCCACTCTATAATTGCCTTCACCTTTGCCAGATCTAGTTTCACACCCTCTTTAGACACAACATGTCCCAAGAACACTACCTGATCAATCCAAAACTCACACTTACTGAATTTAGCATATTATTGCTTCTCCTTCAGAATCTACAATACTATTCTCAAATGGTTTTCATGCTATGCATTAAAGGTAGCTGGAGCATTTATGAGTCCAAATGGCATCACTAGAAACTTTGGTAATGGCCATATCGTGTTCGAAAAGCAGTTTTAGGTACATCATGATCAGCTATCCTCAATCACCAATACCCTGATCTCAAATCAAATTTTGGAAATAATGTTGCTCCTCTTAACTAATCCAGCACATCATCAATCCGATGCAAGGGGTATTTGTTCTTTATTGTCACCCGATTTAATTGCCAGTAATCAATACACAACCTTATGCTACCATCCTTCTTCTTTACAAATAAAACTGGAGCTCCTTACGGTGAAGTACTAGGCCTAATAATACCTTTTTCCAGTAACTCATCCAATTGTTTTTTCAGCTCCCACAACTCCAAAGATGTCATCCTATAGGGTGCAATAGATATAGGAGCAACCTCAAGTAGGGCTTTAATAGTGAACTCTACCTCTCTAAGAGGTGGCAAACTTGGCAAATCATCAAGAAACACTTCTGAAAAGTCTCTCACCACTGGCATCTTTGTCAAGTAAGGGCTTGACTCCCTAGTATCTACTATGTGAGCCAAACAGGCTTCACATCCCTCCATAATTAGTTTCCTAACTGTTACTGCGAAAACAATATAAGTCGGGAGTACTCTCCATTCTTCCACAAACACTACATTTGAACTCCTAGAACACTCCATCACTCCTTCTTTAGTGTAGCAATCTACCACTGCCTTATGTTGGGTTAACCAATCCATACCCAATATCACATCAAACTTCCTTAGATCCATCACAATCAAGTCTGCATGTAACTCCAGCTCTCCACTTCTCACAGGAATTGCTCTCCTCACACAATTTACTATTACACTCTCTCCGTTTGGCAGGTAAACTCTCAAATCATACCCTAGTGGACTAACCTCTCCTGGAACTCTAGAAGCAAATTCTGACGTAATATAAGAATGAGCAGTCCCTATGTTTACCAAAACATAAGCCAAAGCATCATATAAAGAAATCATACCCGATATCATGTCATTAGATGCTGGGGCTTCTTCCTTGGTCATCTCATAAACTCTGGCTCAAGTTTTAGGAGTTGATGATGTGCTCGTAAGGTTGTGTGTAGCTCCATGTCCCCCACTACTAGCACCTCAGCCTCTATCTCTACCAGCTCCTCTACCACTGTCTCTAGCAGTACGCTATCCCTGAGTAAAACCTCTAGTCATGGCCCCTGCATCTCTCAAAAAAGGGCCATCTCTCTTGAAATTCCATCTGCCTCCATATACAAAGCATACCCTGTCATCTCTACTAGGTCCCCAACAAGGCCTTGAATGGTACCTCCCACAAGTCTGACAACCACGACCTGAATTACCTCCTCTGCCAAAAAATTCCCTTATGCTTTGATTTGGTCCCCTGTTAGAGCAAATATATGGTGAGCTAAAAGAATTTTAACTCCCAGACCCTCTTCTGAAACCCTCAGATCTACTAAAGTTAGAGTTAGAATTACCTCCTTTAAATACTGAACCACCCCTCTAATAATTATTTCTTCCAGCTGAACCTAAATAGACCGATGTCCTATTAGTAGGTTGACTTGTCTCCCCTCTGTAATCAGTTTCCTTTCTCTTCATCTCCTGCATCCTCTTCTCTTCATTTAAGACTTCCTCCACTCTAAGTGCAGCATCTAACAGCTTCTTAAAATATGTAGTTGCTGGGCCAAGCCCTAATATGATCTTTATGAGTAATCCCTGTTCGAAATGATAACATCGATCCCTTGGGGTTGCTACAGCATTAGGTGCATACCTTGACAACGGAGCAAATCGCACCTCATAATCAGTAACAAACATCTCCTCAATTTGTTTCAAATTCATAAATTCCATCCTCTTACGATCTCTGTAAATTGGTGGCCGGTATTTATCATCAAATTCTCTTCTGAACTCATCCTAAGTCACTACTTCAGGTCCAAATGACCTCTGAATTGATTGCCACAAAATCGATGCAGGTACCTATAATAATGATGTGATGTACTAGAGATAATTCTCTATAGTACCTTTCAATCTATCTAAAACTTCCTTAGTCTGTTCCCACCGCATTTCTGCCTCCTCAGATTTTGTAGTACCTTTGAACTCTGTAGCCCCCAATTTTCTAAGCCTTTCAAAATTGTGATCAATCTCAGGCTGTTAGCCCCTGAATTTTTTTCCTCTTAATAATAAGCATGGTTTAAATTAATTTTGAGGTCTTGATAGATTAATTTATTTTGGAGTTAATTAGCACGATAACGTAAGATTTTATGACATAGGTTAATTGAATTAAAGTGTTAAGGTGGTAAGTTTGCATAAGGGGCATTTTGGGAAGATCACTTAAGTTTAAAAAGACATAAGCTTAAAAGAAGGGGTAAAATAGATTTTTTGGGCTCATTAAGGGTATAAAAGGGAGAAGAATGGTTGCCTTGCTATTAAAGCAGGAAGAAAATGAAAATTGAAGAAAAGAGAAAAGAGAGAGTGTCATGTAAGGAGAAAAGAAGGGAAAGAAAGAAGAGCAAACTAGGTTTCAATTTTTCTTAGTTCCAAAGAGTGATTTTGAAGTTGCTCAAAAAGGGGGAAAAAAAAAAAGAGGAAGATTAGAGCTTCCATTAAAGCCAAAAAACAAATTGTTTGGTAAAGATTCAAGGTAAGTTTATGTTTAATCTTTAGATTTTTGGAAGGGATTTTGGTTCAAAGAGCTTAGGAAATGCATGGGTTTAAGTATTCTAGGATCAATTTCATGCATATGTTTCTTTGGGTTTTCCAATTTGAATTCCTATTGTATGAGGATTTTTGTCAATGTTGAAGGGAGGCAAGAGAGGCAGGAGGAGCAAGAGGAGAGGAATTCTTGAGCGAGTTTTCAAGAAAGGAAAGTAAGGTAGATTACGTTTTTATAATTGAGTAATAAGCCATTGATGTTTCTTTTAAATAAATGATTTCAACTGCTTTTATGAATGTGCATTTATTGACTTTTAAATGCTTGAGAACGTGCTACTTGTTTGCATATGGCTTGTGTGATTGATTTATGAAATGAAAGATGGAAACAATTTTGGAAAGAATATGAAAATTATTTTGAAAAGATATTATGTTTATGAAATCACTTTTCGGAAAAGTGTCATTTTGGGCAATACGTTTATAAGATGTGAAATGCATGATTATGTGGGTTTGTGGTGGCCCCCTAAGTTAAGACAAGTGCACTTTAACAAAAGGCTTCTCCTACCTGCTCACTAATGGCATGGAGCTCTTTTGCGGACTACCCTAAGTTCACGGCTACGCAAGACCATCAAATGGGATTGCGATAGTACGTTCTGTTCACGGCTACACAGGACCATTATGTGGAAATGTATAGTACGTTCTATTTTTGGATCCACCCAAACCATTTTGAGGTGCTTATTTGTTTATGATTTGTGAAAAGTTTGATGAATTCATTATTCTTGATGTTTATGAATTGCTTGATAAGTTATGAATTTGGGAAATAAGTGTTGCATGGTTTTTTTTCAATGTGAATTTTGCCATGGAAATAAATATTTCAAGGGTTTTTGCTTGTTTGTCGTTATAAAATTGTTACCCACAAGCCCTCAAGTTCACCTCCCGTTCCTTTCCATCTTCAGGTGATGAGCAAGATATCGAGTGATCGAGTCCAGAGTCAATGTAACATCCCACCCCCGATGGGAAGGGTAAAATAGTAATTTGGAAAGGGCTGAGAGTGTTTAGGATTGTTTTGAAATGTTCATGCATACCCTTACACGTGAATAGTAAAATTTGCACATAAAAATGACTGTACATGCATTCATGACATTTCCCGATATATGTGCCTAAATGTGATTTTTTTGTGGAAAAATATGTTTTGTGCTTAAAAATTTAATTGGCGTGGGTTTTTGTGAGTTTTGCATTTTTGGAGAATTTTAGGAATTTTTCTGGAAAATTTCAGAGAAAATTTATGGACCGAAAAAATTGCCAAGTGACGGACTGATTGGTTTCCGGTACTGGAAATGACTGTCCAATGGCACTGAAAATTTAGATACATGATTTTTGGGATTTATTAATTAGAACCATTGAAAATTTGAGTGACAAATGAATTAGAGATTAAATGCTATTAAGGTTCTTTATTATAAGTTATTAATTTGATTCTTTTTTTTTCTTTTATGTGGTAACTGTCATGACATTCTTTAAGCATTGAATTTCTAAGTTAAAACCCCCTCTTTTGGATTCATTTACGATGCTTCTTTGTTAAAAGGGTTTTGGTGATTTTTTTTGGCTTCTCCTCTCCCATTCTCGTAGCTTCTCCTCTTCTTTGTGTCTTCTTGACTTGTGACCATCTTTTCCTCTCTCTTTCTCCTTGCTTACTCCTCTTTGTTCATTGAAAGTCCAAACCTAAGCTTGGCACCCTTAAGATGATGATGGTAGTATGGTGTTTGGAGGAAGGTAGGGATTTGTGAGATTTTGGAAGATTGGAAGAATTAAAAGCTTGATAGGTAAGAGTTGTGCTTTATGTTCTTAAATTGGTAGTTAGATGATTTTAATTGTGATTTATTGTGCATTAATTTCATGAAGCTTGTGGTTTGATTGTTTGGGTATAAGTTCATGTTTGTGTGGGGATGAATGATTTAACATGTTTTGGATTGGTTTAAGTGTTTTGGATTGGTTTTTATGATGTTAGATGAGTGGTAATTAAAGTATGAAAACTGTGGTGGTGTGCTGCCATTTTTGTGGCTACTTATTCAAGTGGATGGCTTGATGAAATTATGACTGATTTCTTGGCTAAATTGGATGCTAATTGGAGTAGAAATGGTATGGAAGTGATAGGATTTGGTCTAGGTGTAAAAGCTGGAAAATTGATTTTGTATATGTTTCAATGTTTTGATCATAACTTCTTATATGGTTGAGTAATTGAGGTGATTGTTAGCTTGAATTAAACCTGAGATGTTTGGTTACATTTCTTGTGAAGGAGGTGATGCTTAATTGTGCCTTGAAGGGGTTTGAATTTTGCCTTGAAAGTGAGATATATGTGCAGCATGAACGGTAATACGAAATTGGTGACCTGAAACTTTGATGAATTTTTTAGGTTGATTTAGGTTGAATTTGCTCAATTGGTCTTAATGAAAGTTGAAGATTTTCTTGCTAGCTTTCTATC